>JANJGK010007464.1:22500-31241 GCA_039081455.1 Macrobrachium rosenbergii | reverse complement strand
ACTTCCAATCTACCAGAGAATGCACCTCAGTCATCTAGATGAATTTGAATATTTTTAATGGATATTTTCGCCAGAGTTTCTAAAATGCCCAGCTACACTGCAAACTGACAAAATCATAATGACTTCAAATGATCAATATCTGACATGCGCAAGAAAACGAATGTGACATGAATTAAAACTTCAAAAGACATACATGTCAGCTAAGAAAAACATCCAAACTTCGGGCACTAACGTGATTAAAGAGAGAGAGAGAGAGAGAGAGAGAGAGAGAGAGAGAGAGAGAGAGAGAGAGAGAGAGAGAGAAACCCTCCCTCCCCTTTCCGAAAAATAAACTTCCATGAAGTTCGCGCTGCACAGGAGTGGCTGAATAGAAGTTGGGCCCGAGTTCGCGGGAGTCTGGCGAGCTTTTTCGCCAAGTGGCTTGAGAAAGGAGGGGAAGGACCGCGGAGGATTGCTATTTTTATCAGAGCAAACACGACTCAGGCGCTTGGAAACATCTCCAAACACCAGGTAACAACAGTCACCGCTGAATGCCTATTGCTTATTTTCAGATTGCCCCGCTATCATTTCGGAGTGCTCGAGAGCGCAGCTTCATCAAGAAAACATTACAGGGAAAATGAAAAATTCATTGCCCCAGGAAAAGGAGAATGTGGCTCCCTACTTCAGCCTCAGGCTAAGAGTCAACAGGCTCGGACAACTTTTCTCGCTCAGTTGTATTTTTACAGATTTACAAAAGAATTGAAAAGTCAATGGGACTCACTTCTTGGGACTGGATTAAAATTTTGGGACAATGCAAACCTGTAGAGTCTAGGTGAAAAATGTTTTAAAATTCACTTTTCCATCTTACAATTTTCTATCAAAAGGGAGTAAAGAAGTTCAAAAGTGTTAGTACGTTAAAACTGACACACACATGCATACGCACACACAAACATGGGCCAAATATATTTCCTTGGAATTAATATTCGATTTTTAATATCAAGTGAAATTTGTGTCAGCCTAATCCTAAAAGTCACAAAGATTTTACTCACTAAAAGTCCATAAACCTTTCATAGTTACAAACATTTTTTTCAATGACGATACACGTGTGATCAAATTATTTTTATTACATATTTTTTTTTTTAATTTAGAGGAGACCACAACAAATACAGCAGTTAGTTTTCGTGCTGACTTTTCAATTTTCTTGACTTTTCTTTCTTGTATGGGACTCCTATAAATTCTACGAAGTTCAGAGCAATTGAGGCACCTGTCAGGTTATTTACATTCGTGACGTAACTTCAGTAAAATTCCACTATCTTCCCTCATATCTTGATTCTGTCATGACGATTTTCTTTCGAGACACCGAAAAAATTCGAAGTGGAAGGAATCCTAAAAAAATCGCAGTCTTTCCTTATTTCATTATATAAATGGATTCCCACATCGTTTCTGACGTGTTATTCAATCGTAGGCGTCTTTTCTATTCAGAAGGTAGGAAAAAAGCTCCTAAATATTTGATCTGCATTACGAAGAATCAATCATATTTGATGCGTGACAATGGCAGTCTAACATGAGTACGGATACTGCAGGAAAAAAAAAATCTCAAGCTCTGGCGGACACTAATTAACAAATATGAATGAACTTCGGAATCACCTTTTCAATAACGGATCTCTTCTCTCAAAACGTGTGTTTATTTCAAACAGCAAATAAAAATGGGTTGACTTTTGCTACATCGGCTTTTCATCTGTTATACGATATACACTTAACTTTCGACACAAAGTCAGGAGCCCCGTAGCAGGGTAGTGCCGTCAGTGCACTTCAGGCGGTGCACTGCAGGCACTACTTACGATTCTCTGAAGCGCCCCTTCGGTCCCTAGCTGCAACCCTTTTCGTTTCTTTTACTGTACCTCCGTTCGTAATCTCTGTCTTCCATCTTACTTGCCATCCTCCCCTAACAATTGTTACATGGTGCAACTGCGAGGTTTTCCTACTGCTCCGCCTTTCAAACCTTTTTACTCTCAATTTTCCCTTATATTTCGTTCCATTCCATACAAAGTCTGGGGGTTACGTAAAACACAAAGCTTTATTCCAAACATAATCAAAATTCCAGGTAACAGTAAAACAAAAAATGCAATAACCTACACAATGGACTGAAAGGAAACTACCATTGTTGCTAACAAAATCTCCTAATTAAATAAACTCCTTTTTTTCTTGATGTTTTCTCCTTTTGAGGTTTCGAGCAAAATTTCAAAACGTTATATAATTCTATTATTTTCTTTTGAAACCAAATAAAAAAATCAATTTATTTTACCATCTGACTTTGCTCTGCGTTGCGGGCTTCACTCTTCGTATATATTCTAAAATATTGAATAATTTCCTTCAATTTTTCCATGATATATCAAGCCTTCATTGTACAGCACTCGTTTATTGACAACGATTTTCTTATAAAATCTGGGGAAACAGAAACATAAATAACAAACTATTTGCAAATATTTAATTCATTAATATGTACACTAATACAATTCAGCTTCTTTGCATAAAAAGACCAAGGTCTCTCTTTATCCGTGACTATTGTTCCATTCTCTGTGGGCAATCTCATGGGATTAGTCCCATGCGAGACAACAGAAATAGGAAATCCGAGTCTTGTAAACACACCGGGCTATTCAGTGTACAATGCTGGCAATTATTCGCAATTCCAGGGAAAATTTTCGTCGATTTTTATACTCGTCTGATAAACAATGAAAGCATTTGCAAAGGAAAATGTTTTACGCAAAATACGTCTCATAAAGGCGTATGTGATTAGTAAGTTCTGATTAGTTCACAATACATGTGACATCAAGTTAATTAAGATCTGTGCGAGCTTTATTCAGTTATTCGGTGTTTTGGTTTTGCCCTGTATGGAATTCCTCTGTCGTGTATATATACAATTCATCTGGTTATAATGATCATAAATAAATAAGCCGGAAAATCAAACACAAACTGATTAATTTCGAGAGACGCAGCTGCTTCAAGACTGAAGGCCTTTAACGAACATCCCTGAAGCGAAGTTTTCCATGCTATTAACCCTTCAGTATTATACTTACATTTACTTATATTTTTATTTATTAATTTTCTAATAACTGATTTCCTCTTTCTGTATTTCCCATTACCTTCTGTTACTTATTTCGAATGAACGCCACATTCTTTGGGAACTTGAATTTCAAGTCAACGACCCCTTTTGGCTTGCTCCATATGAACTGGATGCATCTTCTGAATAATAATAATAATAATAATAATAATAATAATAATAATAATAATAATAATAATAATAATAATAATAATAATAATGCTTGAATGCCTTCAGTTTTTGGGGCAACTTTTTCTTCTCTCAGTGGAATCGGTCACATATTTCTTACACACAAATCGTCGTTCATATTACAATACCTGTATTTTGAGTCACGTCAATCATGCAACGCTTCCGTCGAGATACATTTGATCCACGGAGTTGTTATGAAAAATGAAGAAATTCGTGAAACCTGAAGGTTTTCATGCCATAGTGTTGTTATGAAAACTGGAGAAATTCATGAAAACTGAAGGATTTCATGACGCGGAGGCACAATGTCGAGCGCTTCTACCCCTGAAATCTCTTGGGAGGTATTTCAGTGGTTCTGAATTTCATGAAATTCTTATTCGATGTTTTGACGAGTCCAGGCAATGTTGCTTCTGACCTTCTGTCAAGTCTTACTTCCGGTTCTGAATGGTGTCAGAACTTTCGGTTTAGATTTCTCGTAATATATATATATTTTTTTCTGATTCTGATAGGTCGAGGAAATGTTGGGTTCAACTTTTTAGTAATTCTTGATTCCACTCTCCATGTGATAAAACAAAGTTCGAGCCTCTTTTCAGGTACTTAATTTACCTGAACATCTTCCTTTGCAATGGCAAACCTGAATTCAATCTATCAAAGTAAATAATTTTGGTGCTGATTTTATAGCAACCTCTACTTTGATTCTAATCTGATTATCTGGTTGTTACTTCAATTATTAACTCTTCCTTCTTGTAATCACAGAGTATATCGAATGTTTATATTTAATTCATTTTGTTTTTGTTTTCAAGTAATCTGGTTTTCCCTGCTTCCTGCTATCTTACGCAATACTGCTTCATCAACGAGGCAGAGAGAGAATATTTCCGGGCCAGTTTTTAATGAGATATTAATATTACAACGACCTTCATTAAAACGTGAAAAAAGGCTTGGGCATTTCAATCGTTTAAACTCATGCTCAACCCAAACACTTTACGAAATAGCGTCGCATTCATGACAAACGAAATCAAAAGTAAAAGCTAAATTTGGGATTTTTTCAAATTTTTTTAGTTTTCTGTAAAAGAAAACTATTGTGACGGCTTTGTCTGTTCGTCCGGACTTTTCCTGTCCCCCCCGCAGATCTTAAAAACTACTGAGGCTAGAGGGCTGCAAATTATTATGTTGATCATCCACTCACCAGCAAATTGGAATGTTGATCATCCACTCTCCAGCAAATTGGTATGTTGATCATCCATTTTCCAATCATCAAAAATACCAAATTGCAGCCCTCTAGCCTCGGTAGTTTTTATTTTATTTAAGGTTAAAGTTAGCCATGATCGTTTGTCTGGCACCGCTATAGATGCCAATAACACAGACCACCACCACCGGGAGGTGGCTGAAAGTTTCATGGACGGCGGCTGAGAGTTTCATGGGCCGTGGCTGAGAGTTTCATATAGCACTATGCACTGTACAGAAAACTCGAAGCATTTTTTACATGTTTTTTTTATAATTTGCTAAGTACCAGCAAAGTTTTTATTCCGATGTTTACGAATCCTGTTTCTTCCATTAAGCTCAAACTTCCGATGCCAACTCTTTAGGCATGAAAATGCCCCCACAAACGACTAAGAAAAACAACAGAATAGCAGGTGCAAATATTTGGCCTTTGACCTTACAAAAATATTTGCTTTAATGCAAAACCATAAATGTTCCAAGCAAGTATTTCCTGTATTATATTTTACGTCTGTACGTGACATGAAAATCCAATCGCGCTTCAAAAATACTCCTAATGTTTTCTAAGTGTTCTTGCAGTGAAGCATGGACAAATAATAGATGCCGCTGGTTATATAAGAAGTCTTTATATTCTACTTTCATATAAATATCAGCGTAAGAAATATAAATACATACATACATACATACACACACACACACACACACACACACACACACACACATATATATATATATATATATATATATATATATATCACACATTACCACAGGTGAAAAATAAGAAACGGGGTGTAGGTCGTGACCGGTTTCGACTTTATTTCCAAGCCATTCGTCAATGGCTTGGAAATAAAGTCGAAACCGGTCACGACCTACACCCCGTTTCTTATTTTTCACCTGTGGTAATGTGTGATAAATGAATCACGTACAAAAGTGATAATAATCATCATATATATATATATATATATATATATATATATATATATATATATATATATATATATATATATATATATATATATATATATATATATATATATGTCACGTTAAGTGATGGTTTTGTGGGAACTGCTGGTTCCCCGCTCGTTCCCTTTTGTGGATTGCTGCCTCCTTACCTTCAAGTTTTTTTTGTTTTGATGCTTTCGTGGTGAGCTGCCGGTTTTCTGTCGTCAGTCGGGTCTGGTAGGGCAGCGAATGTAGCGGCAGTGGCAGCAGCAGCAGGCAGTTTTTGGAGTCGACGTTGGTCGAGTTTTTGAGCAGCAAATTGGAGCACGCCTACGAAGTGGAGCACGACGTAGAGGTGGAGTGCGACCATGAGTAGTCGTGTGACCACGAGCTGCTCATCTTGGATGACAGCGTGAGGCTGTCCTGACGTCTCCATCGGGGTGTTCTGGTTGATGGGTTCTTGTCCCTGTTGTGCAGCTGAGGGCTGTCTTGGTGCCCCGATGGAGGACGTATGTTTGGTTTTTTTTTCTGCCTGCTGTTGTTTATTTTTGCCTCTTTTTTTGTTTACAGCTACTTTTTGTTTATAAAGTTAATTGTTTAACTTGATTTTGTTTAGTGCTGCCCTTTGGCCTTTATTGTACTTATGTTTTTTATCTTTTTGCCAGACCTGACTCACTTGTAAATATTGTTAATAAATTAATTTTGAGCTCATTATATTGTTTTTGTTGTTTTCCCCTCCTTTGTTTGTTGCATCTGCCGTCAGTCATGACAGCCCCGTCCTGAGTATATTAAAGAACCTGCATAACGGCCCACTCGGGTCGTTACAATGGCGACTGTGACAGGGCGGCTCTGTTTTGGCTGGCGGGGTTGTTACGGCATTGGAGGGGATCATGAGTGTAAAAAAAAAAAATAATCTCATTTTTTTTTCTTTTAGGTGGGGAGGTGTCACGTTAAGTGATGGTTTTGTGGGAACTGCTGGTTCCCCGCTCGTTCCCTTTTGTGGATTGCTGCCTCCTTACCTTCAAGTTTTTTTTGTTTTGATGCTTTCGTGGTGAGCTGCCGGTTTTCTGTCGTCAGTCGGGTCTGGTAGGGCAGCGAATGTAGCGGCAGTGGCAGCAGCAGCAGGCAGTTTTTGGAGTCGACGTTGGTCGAGTTTTTGAGCAGCAAATTGGAGCACGCCTACGAAGTGGAGCACGACGTAGAGGTGGAGTGCGACCATAAGTAGTCGTGTGACCACGAGCTGCTCATCTTGGATGACAGCGTGAGGCTGTCCTGACGTCTCCATCGGGGTGTTCTGGTTGATGGGTTCTTGTCCCTGTTGTGCAGCTGAGGGCTGTCTTGGTGCCCCGATGGAGGACGTATGTTTTGTTTTTTTTTCTGCCTGCTGTTGTTTATTTTTGCCTCTTTTTTTGTTTACAGCTACTTTTTGTTTATAAAGTTAATTGTTTAACTTGATTTTGTTTAGTGCTGCCCTTTGGCCTTTATTGTACTTATGTTTTTTATCTTTTTGCCAGACCTGACTCACTTGTAAATATTGTTAATAAATTAATTTTGAGCTCATTATATTGTTTTTGTTGTTTTCCCCTCCTTTGTTTGTTGCATCTGCCGTCAGTCATGACAGCCCCGTCCTGAGTATATTAAAGAACCTGCATAACGACCCACTCGGGTCGTTACAATATATATATATATATATATACATACATACATACACATACACGCACGCACACACACACACACACACACACACATATATATATATATAAACATACAGTATATATGAGGTCTGTTACAACTACATTAAACAATAAAAATGTATCTATCAGTTACTTATAAAAATGTAATATCATTCACAACAGCATCTGCCAACAGTACAGGTAAATAGCCGTGCGAATCGAAGAATCATCCCATTGTAATATCCAAGATTGATAGAAGCAGGTCCAAAAGAATACAAGGAATATTTATGGGGAAAGAAGGAGACATTTAACATTTAAATATTCTAAGAAAACTGAAAATTCCAAACTTAGATAATATGTATTCACGATGTATCTTTAGCATCGCGCACAGTGAAAGATAAAATACAAAAGGTATATAATAAAAAAAACAGACAGAAAACTTGCATTTCAAAAGTAAATTAACTGGATGCACAAACAAAAAAAATGGAAAGCCAATTAAAAGTCAGTAAAAGAAAGAGTTACGCCATGTCGATAAAAGAAAACAAAAATAAAAAAACTACGCCCGCTGAATAAACTAACAAAGGCTAAAATGAACAAGGCAGCAAGAAAATAAAAGGGACTTCTTCCTTGGGGAAGAAAGCAAAAGCAAACGAGCGAGAGAGGCCGACAAAATACCAATGAGTTCCACATGGAATTGAATAATGGTGAAAAAGCCTTCCTCTTTAACACTATAACTGCTCCCTCCCTCCTCCCCTAAAGCTCCCCTCCCCCCCCCCCCAAAAAAAAAATCGCCGCATTGACCTTTCCCCATTAACGCCGCATAACAGAGCGAAGTTCTTTCAGCAGGCATGTGCAAGGAGGAGAGTTTATAGCACTTAGGAGTGACATAAATGCAGGCGCCGAGACAATGCAATTTCACTTGCAAGATGCAACATCAATACGGGTGGCAATGAATCGCCCTCACGCAGGCTGCTGCCTCTGCACTGGGAGGCCATGAGAGCAATATTTAGAGTGGGTCGCAGCTATTTAGTCATTGCAGCAGGCGTCTTCAGTCTTGATTCTTTCGTTACTTCGTTAATCTTTATCGATTTTGTTAATTGCGGGAACTATGATGGGAACAAATTATGTTAATTATGGGAACTATGATGGGAACCACACTCGATGGCAGAGGTAATCTTCTGCAGCTCAGGCAACAGAAACAAAATTAGCGATAAATACCAGTGGAGAGGGACCGTGCATACATACACGAACGCACAAAATATACATACATACGTACATGTATATATACACATACTGTATGTATATGTATGTTTATATATATATATATATATATATATATATATATATATATATATATATATATATATATTTATACTCCCCAGCATCAAGCTACGTAGACGACAAAATAAAACCGGTTGCCCGGCAAATGTAAATTAAAACAACGGCTTAGAAATAATGGAAGAGATTATTACGTTCACTCTACTTTGTTCAGAAATCACTCTGGCGAAAAAAAAACGTTTATATTCAAACACGAAATCAAGTCATTAATAACTCTTGTTTATCTGGAAATCAAGTTAAGCGCTATTTGATCAGCCGCCATTAAAGAATGTCATCAATGTCTGTCGGGAAAGAATGTAAGAGAG
>JANJGK010007464.1:2500-20000 GCA_039081455.1 Macrobrachium rosenbergii | reverse complement strand
TAGGAAATATCACTGTGATTAGTATTGGTCATCCTTGACGGAGGTGTGTGATTTTCCGAACGCTCTTATTATCTATTACAGCATAAGATGAGTATAATAATTAACCTCTGAAATAGGAGTGGGTTTACTTTTATGGAATTCTTTATTATGATATCAGTCGTATTTCGTAAAAAAGGATCCTTACACTTAACTTTAAGTGCACATTGGTCTGCCATATCTTATTTCCTTCTATTTTTCTAGTTCCATTTCTCGTTCTATATTTTCCCACCTTACTTCACAATGATCACCTCCTGTCTCCATCCCTCTTTCGCAAAGCTCAATAGTTGCTGACAAATGACCTGTTTTTATGTTAAAATTCATATCATAATTGGTAGTAGAAAAGAGCTACAACATTACACACAATCATTTACTAGATATATAAGGCAATCTCCAGAACAATCAACAATGAATGGAAGCAAATGGGAAATATTATTTTTCACGGATATTTTAAAAAGTCACCGACAACATTTATTATTAAAAGGCTAATATTTGACAGTCTCATAAATTGTAAAAATCTGTAAAATAAAGACATGTATAGGAATAAACGAATGAAAATTGATGTGATGTGAAACTCAACCCGAAATAAATTCGAGTATAAATTTAGGAGACAATATTCGAAGCATATTCGTGAACTTGAACGCCAGCAGCGAACCCCCACACCGGTCCCACCCCTTTCTCTCTCTCTCTTTGATATTGTGAGGCACACATCACCTGCCAATGAACAATCACCAAACACAAGCACCAACAATGTCAGTGCGCAAGAACAAATGAACAAAACTGAACAAATGACTTCGGCAGCGGTGTGTGACAATTCTCCCAATTAGGGGACTGAACTATATAGGTCCCTATGACCTGCGAATGAGCAGTTGCACAATTTGATGAGTTTAATGAAATTTTCAGGCCAATTTAATTCTATTTCGGTTTGATGTCACTTTTTTTTTTAATTTGTCGAAAACACCATTCAACTTCTCTCTGTCTCTCTCATTCATTACCATCAACATAATTCGCACGACAAAATGTTCACCTATCAAGTTTAATGTAGGGTGGTTTGAAGTAAGTATGATTAAAAATAAATAACAGGGGAAGGACGAAAACGACCCAATGAAAGGGAAAGCAGCTCATTTGATAAGTGTTTGCATTAACGGTCCTTCAATCAAAAAGCTGTAAGTGCTTTTAAAGGGTTGCTGCCAATATCAGCTTCATAATGTTGCCCGTCATGAAAATATCACATAAGAGTACGGATTCGATGCTTATGAGGGGGTCGTGCGTGCGTGTGCGCGTGCGCACAAGTCCCATATTAGGTGAGCACAACTAATCCGCTAATAATGAATAACGGACGTGGACCCAAAAATGATTTCTCGAAGGGTTTCCAAAACAATCCTTGACAGAATATTCAAAAGGCGATGAAAATATTGTGAAGTTTTCTATCAGTTAGGCAATGTTTTTTTATGCTTTTTTTTACATATTACCATTAAACAGGGCCTCATAAAACCTGGGATCAGAGAGAGAGAGAGAGAGAGAGAGAGAGAGAGAGAGAGAGAGAGAGAGAGAGAGAGAGAGAGAGAGAGAGAGAGAAAATTCCCTTCGAGGGCTCCAGATTTTTCAGAGTCACTGGGAAAATTAGTACTTTAATTCCAGATTTCATGACGTAAGAATGCTTGCCAATATTGCGGTTACCACTTTTTTTTTTTTTTTTTTTTAAATTTGATGAAGCGTAACGCTTCTTTACCGAATTTAGATTGGTTACACTTTCCCTATTATAATGTAAACTCATCCACACTTCGCTTTTCCAAAACACAGGAATCGCGTGTAATTATTTCATCCAGTATTTTCATTTAGCATTATGTATATTCCCAGACATTCCTTCACTAACTATCGCATATATACTGTCATAAATATATGTGTATTAACCCATATCTACCTAATACTATTATTATTATTCAGAAGATAAATCCTATTCATTTGGAACAAGCTCACAGGGGCCACTGACTTGAAAGCTTTCAAAGAATATGGTGTTCATTAGAAATGAGTAACGGAAAGTAATAAGAAATACGGAAAGAAAAGATCGCTTATTAAAAAAGGAAAAAATAAATTAATAAATTAACAAATAAATACAGGAAAATGTAAGTAAATTATCAAAATGCAACGAGAATTGTATTAGAGTGGCAACACAAGAAAAAGTGCATCTCGCACAACCACATAGAAATAAGAATAAGTTTGCAATAAAAAGCAAAATTTTTTTTTAACTCCGAGAGGTTTGCCACTTTTGACGCAAAATTATTTGACTGACAAGAAAAGCCCAGTGATTTCTGAAAAGTCTTCGACAGCACTACAATGTTCGGTGTAGCGTGGGGAGTCAAGACCATCTGGGAAAAGGAAAGATGAAAAATAATTTTGTGATGATTTTCTCAGTTTCCTCCAGAGAAGCAGTCAATTTAAAATTGTCTGTATCTTCGTTATTGAAATATCTATTCGCTATGGAAATTGTATGATGCGTGAAAGTACATAATATAACTTATAATTATTTACAAATAAGAGTGCAGAAAGGAGCCGTCAGTAATCTTATTAATTTTATGAATTTCTTTAATTATTACTTTACAAATTTTAAAGACGCAGGAACGAAATCTTTGCTGTTAAAAGAAACTTTAAAGAGAGAACCATATTGCATAACGGAATAATTTTATATTTGTGCAGAGAATTTTGTCCAATTTTTAAATATACCGTTTCCTGTCAATCTTCATTACTCCTTTGTAATGACAGAATTAAAAAAAAATAATACTTCGATTAATAAATTCTTATTTTCTATATTTATCTTAAGAAGAAGTTAATACAAAAATTAAAAGTAAGAAGAAATCTAAGGAGGTAATGTACAATATTCTAGTCCCTATTCCACTGCGACTCTTTCCTAAACAGGAGGTAATATCTTTCACTTACTTACTCCAGTCTAACATTAAGTGCTTCTTTATGTAAATGAAATTCATGAGCTTCTCTGTTTGAGAAAATTTTATTAGGCTACATTTACGCGCCATATTGTTTTTTAGTACAGAGACAGACTCAAGAGAAATATATAAAAACAAAAAAATACACACACGCATATCTATACATCTGTCAGTTTACAAATCACACACACACATATACAGTATATACAATGTATATATATATATTATATATATATATATATATATATATATATATATATATATATATATATATATATATGTATATATATATATATATACACATATATACACACACACATATATATATATATATATATATATATATATATATATATATATATATATATATATATATATTACATATATAGCTCCAGAAGTTCGTAACATTAAGGTTCTCAGTTCATCTTTTGGGATGAGACTGAAAGCTCTTTGCCAATCTCCGGCCTGTTTGCGTCCCACACAGTCGACATGCTACCAAGTACATAATTTATGGCTAAGGGTAAGAGATACACAAGGAAAAGCCCTTAACCATTCCCAGTTCTTTCAACCATTCACTGGTGAGGCCACTACCACTTTCACAAACAATTTTATTATTATTATTATTATTATTATTATTATTATTATTATTATTATTATTATTATTATTATTATTATTATTATTATTATTATAGTAGTTATAGTAGAGTCCTGAGGTTTTAAATATCATCCCAACAGAAAACTATCAGGAACAAAAGCAAAATAATGCATACCATCCAAACAGTAAACTATCAGGAACAAAAGCAAAATAATGCATACCATCCAAACAGCATACTATCAGGAACAAAAGCAAAATAATGCATATCATCCAAACAAAAGCAAAATAATGCATACCATCCAAACAGTAAACTATCAGGAACAAAAGCAAAATAATGCATATCATCCAAACAGCAAACTATCAGGAACAAAAGCAAAATAATGCATATCATCCAAACAAAAGCAAAATAATGCATATCATCCAAACAGCAAACTATCAGGAACAAAAGCATAATAATGCACATCACCCAAACAGCAAGTTATCAAGAAAAAAAAAGCAAAATAATGCATATCATCCAAACAGCAAACAAATCAGGAACAAAAGCAAAATAATGCATATTATCCAAACAGAAAACTATCATGAACAAAAGCAAAATAATGCAAAGGTAATTAGCCTGAAGAGCAAGAACAAAACTAATCAGAGAACTCGTGGGAAAAAAATGAAGGAATCTGAATATTATCCACTCGCGTAATTAAATCTAAGAGAGGGGGAATATTATTCGATAGGAATTCTGAGCTTGAAGAGATGTTTCAACATTGGATTACTGCCGGAAGCAAAATTACAAAAAATATCTTTAAATCGTTTTCCTGTTTTTGGCGAAGGTTAGGAACAAGGAGAAACGATTAGAGAAATGGTTAAGGGGAATAAAAAATAATGGGCACGTAACTTCTGAAAACAAAGTCTATTTGTTATCTCTCTTTCTCTCTCTCTATCTAAAGAAATGCTTATAACACACACAAAAAAAAGAATAAAAGGTAAGTACTATATTTCAAAATACAATCTATTCCTTCTCTCTCTCTAGAAATAGGCCTACTTACAGCAAAAAATGAATAAAAGGTGAGTAATATTTTTCAAAGTGTATTCAATTCGTCATCTCTCTCTCTCTCTCTCTCTCTCTCTCTCTCTCTCTCTCTCTCTCTCAAGGAATGCTTATAACGACAAAAAATAATAAAAGGTAAGTACTATTTCTTCCAAAATAAACTCTATTCGTTAGCTCTCTCTCTCTCTCTCCCCCTCTCGGTGTGTGTGTGTGTGTGTGTGTGTGTGTGTGTGTGAGAATGTGTGCGAGGGAAGTACCCATCCTCTTCCAATTTCGGGTTTCATTAGGAGTGATGATAATGATGGCAACAAAGAGCAACAAAACATTAGGAGAAAACTATCGAGAGAAAAATATCAAGCGGGAAGACTGTTATTTTTCTTTCGAGAAGTTTAAATGAGGAAATTATTGGTCATTTGGGAAGATAAGCTGCACACATGATACTCTCCCCCCTTCCACAACAAAATGTTTTAGCAAGCAGTATTTTAACAACGACAGAATATATATATATAAATATATATATATATACATATACTGTATATATGTATGCACACACGTGTGTGTTTACGTGTGTATATCATTGTTTCAATAGAACTATATTACTTTTAAAATCTATTAAAAATTACAAATAAATATAATCACTGTCGCGTCACTGTCTTAATTAACCATCTATACCTGAAGGTTTATGTCATGTAGAAAATGAAAGAAATTTCATAAGTAAAATCACAACTTGAAAGAAAATGGAAAGCAAAAGAAAGAGGGAAACGAACCTCAAGATGACGTCGTACTTCCTGGAAATAACAAAGTTACCCTTGCGAGTTAAGCTGGCATCAGAGAAAATGGGAACCTTGATTCGTTTTCTTTGATGTTGAGCTTTCTTATTTATTGCACTAGGAAATGGTCTCCGTCTTCGTATTTGTGTTGTAAAGAACCGTTATTTCAGACAAAATAAAAGCAAATCCTTTACGTAAGCTTGCAATAATGGCAACAGTTTTGCTTTAATTCAGGCTAATTCAATACCGGATGTTTACATCGGAAACTACTCAACATTTATAATGAATGGTTTCATGTGATATTTTTTTATGAATATGTGACAATGAACAAATATTCAACTGACGGTAAAATAAACGAGAGTTTTATACAGCGAAAACGTTCATATTGATAAAACAAATTATACAATACATTACTCAGAATTAAACGATATAAACATAGTTTGACTCACTGAAGAAAGACGAATAAAATGCAATACATTCTCAGATTTTACCCATGAAAATTAAAAAAATGATTTAATATTGTAAGCTACAACAAAGAAATCTCGAATTTAAAATAAAAAAAGATTTAATATTGTAAGCTGCAACAAAGAATTCTCGAATTACAAAAAAAAATTAATATTGTAAGCTGCTGCAACAAAGAACTCTCGAATTTAAAATTAAAAAAGAGAATGATTTAATGTTGTAAGCTGCACCAAAGAAATCACGAATCTAAAATAAAAATGACTTAATATTGCAAGCTACAACAAAATCATCTCATGAAAAACCCTAAACAATTAAGAATTTTCATCGTCAATATACGTTGCTTCTTTTTTTACTTATGACGAACGACGCCATTTCGGTTACCACTGCACGGTGATTACAGTAATCAGTACACGATGATCCTGTGATAAAAACAATGCAAATCTTTATTTATTTATAGGAATACAGGACGAGTAAACACTTATAGTAAATCAATGTATAGTGAAAAATTTTGTGCTAACAAAGTACTTTCGATGGATAATTAATCAGTAAAAAGTGATCATTATTGATGATAAGTGGATGAGTGAAGATTTTTCTGAAAATACTCATAATGTTATGAAGGCACTACAGAATATCGTAGTGAAAATGTTTACCTAAAATGCCACCTCAAAACTATAGCATATCACAGAGACGAACTGAATCCTAACGAAATATATGGAAAATAGCAAATGAAATTCACGAGTGAATAATTGTTTTTGCCCATTAACGAAACGTGAAATAGCACGGAAAATTAAGAGGCATGGAATGAAAAACCACTCGTGCACAGAAATTTCTCAACTACTCGGCCTGATTTTGTTTATTATTTCGACGGAGGGAATTGGCTCTCGTGGTGGGAACAGGAGAGTGGGTTATGATCCCGCTTTGCGGAAGTTCAAGGGCGTCACCTACAGACACAGGTAAACAAATAGGAGGGGGGGGGGACTAGTGGAGGGGGGGAGAGAAAGAGAGAACACGAACTACTCTACGGTACTGAATGTTCAATTAATTTATGTGTATGTATGTAGATATATACATATATTTATACACACACACACACACACTATATATATATATATATATATATATAGAGAGAGAGAGAGAGAGAGAGAGAGCACTGAACTGAGGACATGAATATTAAACTGACAACGAATATTACAGAACGAGAGAGAGAGAGAGAGAGAGAGAGAGAGAGAGAGAGAGAGAGAGAGAGAGAGAGAGAGCAGTGAACTGAGGAAATGAACTTTAACCTGATAACGAATATTACACAACGAGAACGAGAGAGAGAGAGAGAGAAGAGAGAGAGAGAGAGAGAGAGAGAGAGAGAGAGAGAGAGAGAGAGAGAGAGCCAAGCAACCCATGGAACGTTTATCTTTCAACATCCCTCACTCTCACATGTCCGCTCGCACTCCAATCTTCCTCGCAGCTTCCACTTTCACGGGAATTATTTTTCATCCCGAGGTAATTCCTGATCGTGCTTTCGCCTAACCTTTCATTACAGACTTCACATGGAGAGAGAGAGAGAGAGAGAGAGAGAGAGAGAGAGAGAGAGAGAGAGAGAGAGAGAGAGAGAGAGAGAGAGAGACGCTCCAATCTCTTCATTTCCAGCTGCTTTTTAATACTCTTCCTGTCATTTTTTCTTTCCTCCCTCGTTCTTGAGTAAAGACACTTCAAAGAACGCTTAAGCTTCTCTTTTGGGTCCATTTACCTTATTACTTATTATCAGTAAATTTGCTGTTCTTTTTATTTCTCTCGTCATCAAGAGCTCCATACGCCGTCAATTATTCCTTTCGGTTTTTTACGTCACTTAAAGTGCTTTTAGCAAAATTTTACTTTTTCACAGAAAATCACTACACTTCAGTGATTTTCACACTTTCACAAAGATTTTACTTTTGTACAAAAATCACTACGCTTCGTCATTAGAACACTATTACAAAGATTTGCTTTTTCATAAAAAGGAGTATTTGTACATCATCACAAAGATTTTACCTTTCCACAAAAATCACAATTTGTACACTATGACAAAAAGCTCTACATTTTGACAAAAATCACTATGCTTCAGTCATTCGTACACTATCACAAAGGATTTTACTTTTTCACTGTAATCACTCCTACTTCGTCATTAGTACATTAATTACAGAGATTTTATTTTTTCACAAAAATGACTGAAGACTATCACAGAGATTTTACTTTTTTCAATAAATCACTAAGGTTCAGTCATTTGTACACTATAACAAAGATTTTACTTTTTCAAAAAAAAAAAAAAAGCACTCCACTTCGTCATTAGTGAATTAATCACAAAGATTTTACTTTTTCACGAAAACCACAATTTGTACACTATCACAAAAAGTTTACTATTAGACAAAAATCACTAAGGCTCAGTCATTCGTGCAATATCAGCAAGATTTTACTTCTCCACAAAAACTGTTACGCTTCAGTCAATTGTATAACATGACACGGGCTCTACCAGAATGAGTTTAACTTGTCATAACTGACTATATACTGTTACGGCACGACAAAGAACAAGGCATTATATATATATATATATATATATATATATATATATATATATATATATATATATATATATATATATACAAATGTATATATATACAGTATAAATGTATATATGCACTGTATATACACGTATATATATATATATATATATATATATATATATATATATATATATATATATATATATAATCGCAATTTATTGATAATTTTGTATTTGACATTTTTACACTTTCAAATAGTCAACCACAAATAACCCATTATTGCCTAATTCACTAGGAACCTCAAGTCAGCATAATACAACCTGTCCTACCCTGACCAGGATTAGGACAGGTTCTGTTACCATACATAGTTTCCTTTGGGTGTTATTCGATATGGATAGTAAATTCGATATCAATAAGCGTTTGTGATTTCATATCAATAAATAAGTAAAATTCACACCCGCGTATGCGTATATATATATATATATATATATATATATATATATATATATATATATATATATATATATATATATATATATATATATATATATATTCAGTCGTCCGTTCGAAGCTAACTTTAACCATCTGGGTGGAAGAAGCAAACTCTCATTGGTATATACAGTATATGTATATGTATGTATATATATATATATATATATATATATATATATATATATATATATACATATATACATACATACATACATATATATATATATATATATATATATATATATATATATATATATATATATATATATATATATATATATATATATATATATATATACAGTAAAGTATATATAATCAATGGGAGTTTGTTTCTTCCACCAAAAACGGTCAAGTTAGCTTCGAATGGACGACTGAAAATGATATTGGTATTCGCTTTGCGTCACCGTCACAAAGGGAGACTATAGAAAACGAATTTTTTTCGGAGGGTTGAATTCACATGGCAGACTATAAGAAATTCAAGACGGTTCGTACGCGACAGCACATTACTTTTCGTTTGCGTTTATCTCCTTTACTGTAAGTTTTTCCTTTTAACCTACATTTTTTTACTAATAAAATTAATCATATATACAGATTCGTTTAAATTTTGATTACAGGAATTACGTTACTAGAACTACAATAGTTATTGTGAGTAAGAATGCTGTACATGCGTTTTCTTCAAACCATCAAGGTCCTTAATGTTAGTAATAAAATTATGGATTTAAAAATGACTTATTTGAAGAAAAAAAATTCATCAAAAAACTCACACACAAAAATGTAAAAGAAATAAAAAAAAATTACCGAAATTCAACTTTCTCTCTTAGCACTTCCCCCAGTTGAGACCTATGTATCAACCAATGGGCTAAGACAAAATGCGGAATACATTAAAATGTTATGGAATTCTCCCTTGCCTCTTATTTTCCCATACACATTCCCATTTTTTCTCTTTCTTCTAGCCTGGGCAAGACTAGGACATTAGGTCATTGTTGTCTCTATTGCTAAAATAAAAAAAATATTCAGCGAATTTCACTCGCTTCCCACTTCCTCTTCGTTCTCTTTTATTCCAAGGTTGACGTGACGAGCAAAATTAATGACCTTAGTCCAGCGGTGAAGAACAGGGTGAAGAGAAAAAGGGGAAGAGATGAAAAGATAAAGAAAAGAAGAAGAAAAGAGTGAACTTTAACCTTCCGGAAACGGTAGATGTCCTCTTCAAAGAGGACAGATGAAAGGAATTAGGGAATATTAAATTGGAGCCTGTTTCAATTTTTTTTCTTTACCAATAATTTCGGTCTCCTTGCCAGCTATATTATATATTTCCGTAAAATATATTATCAAACGTGAAAGGAATTAAGGAACATTATTTTTTTTCTTCGCCAATAATTTCGGTTTCATTGCCAACTTTCCTATATATATTTTCTTACAACATATCGTCATGAATTCTTGATCTAAAAAATAACATTAGCAAGCAAGTTACTTTCAAACAGATGAGAAAATGGGCTGATATAAAATGACCCAATACCTTACCCTTGTAAAAATAAATATCTGGTAACATATCATCCTTTGTGACGACAATGATTATTATGAAGCAATATGAAGTATTTCTTAAAGGTGGCAAAATGTTTTAGATATGATGATGATGATGGAGGTGATAAATTTAAGGTCAAGATATTAGTGAATTTTTCGGTGTTACTATATTAGCTGGATAAATTTAAGCTGACAAAATTATACGGAATTGCACCCTTATGGACACCTTCAAAAGTCCTCTAAAGGAATGGTTCAAAATCTTAAAGCTAATTTAAAAAAAAAAAAAAAAAAAAAAATAAAAACTAGTCTGGTGTTGGAATCTAGTCACTTGTTGTTTCAGATGAAAATAATTTCTGATTTTACTCTTGTTCCACCTTCGGTAGAACGAAGACTTTTATTCATATTTTTTTTATGTCGAATACTGGGTTGATTTTTCTTAAGTAACGTGCAGATTTTATGTTAATTTTTCTTTAAAAAATTACCAGATAAAACCATACAGGGTTTTCAAGAAGTGAATCTGTGCTTGGAAATATTAAAAGATATAGTTGGAGACTATTAAAGAGTACAGATCTTCGAGTAGGCTACTTGAAGACGAGACTCCACAATGAATTTGCATAACAATGAAGAGTTTTTTGTCTGGGTCGGCATCATTAACGGCTCTTGAAATGTTGATACGAACTAACGGAAATCATCGTTAGCAACTTAAACTAAAAGTACGAATGAAAAACCTCTTCAACCTACGCCAAAGTGACGTTGCATCAGATAAATATAGAAAGATATAGTAAATTAAGAAAGATAGAAAGCATTCCCTACAATAATAAAGATACAATAACGATTAAGAAAGGTAGAAAGAATGCCCTACAATAAAACTTTTCCTAAACCTAACCGAACAACAAAGTGAAAGAGATTAAAAAAAATAATGTAACTGTAATCCGCCATGACAAAAAACCCTGTAATCCGCCATAATAAAAGAATAACTCTGTAATCCACCATGATAAAAAAAAAACCTGTAATCCGTCATATGACAGAGAAAAGAGGACATAAGCAACACTTACCGATGGTGCGCGCCATGTTCCGCTTTGACATTGCCTAAATTCTTGTTACAGGAACTAGTGCCCGGCCGGAGGAGTCCTTGCCGTCTGTGGAGTCTGACCCGGAGGCGGAGGCCGCCCTGCGCTGCTTCCCGTCGCAGTTGCCGACGAGGAGCCCGTGGCTCCCGCGCTACCGCTGGTTCCCGCGGCTCCGGCTGCTCCGCCGCTCTTCGTCAGGGCGGTCGTGGAGTTCCTAAGGGCGTGAATGGTAACATGTGGTTAATAGGTTATACAGGAAATATCTATTAATAATAATAATAATAATAATAATAATAATAATAATAATAATAATAATAATAATCATGACACTTGATGATTATTGTTAAATTAAAATTCTTTTGTCACATTAGTTAAGACTACAAAATTCTTCAAAAGAGGGAAAGCTCATGGAATGACTGGCTTAAAATTTTTATTTTTGGGGGCCCAATATCAAAGCAAGCAACTTCACTTTTAACTGTATCAGGTCTGAGGACCACACAAACACTAAATTATCACCAGCATTACATAATGCAATGATACTTAATTACAATACCGGGGTTCTATGGTTTGATGAAAACTTATGGCATTCATAAATTATAAAAATCAATATTTCGTTTGTCGAAATAATAATAAAATTTAATATAGGTTATTGTAAGAACTAGATTCTTTCAGGAAACTGAAGGACGTAAAATATTATATTATTCATGGGCAGTTGTTTCATCCTTAAAAGATTTCCGTATTCAAGTTTTTGAGGTTTAAAAAAAAATAAAACACTAAAATTCTGGTATTTAAATCAACCTTTGACCTCGAAAAATAACTCAGAGTGAAAATACAATTGGTGACAAATGATCGCCAACCCCCCAAATATACTACCTAACAAATTTTATTTAAAATCGCGGGGAAATAAGTTTAACAGCAATATTAAATCGACCTGTGACCTTGTAAATTAAGTCAAGGCAAAATGATTGAAAAAATAATGTGAAACAGGCCATGGTCTAAAATATTTAGGGAAAGATCACCAATTCTATAGGTACCTTTTTAACAATATTGACCAAAATCAGAGAAGAGTAAAATGTCGACCTGCGCGCGCGCGCACACACACATGTATATATATATATATATATATATATATATATATATATATATATATATATATATATATATATATATATATATATACACACATATACATACATTGCATATATATACGTATGAATGTATATCAGCCAGACAGAACGTCTCCTTGGATACAGAGAAAATTAAGAGTCACAGGCAATATCTGATTTACATTCTAATTCAGCTTCAAAGAAAAATGTATTACTCTTTACATAACAAAGTTTGATCAAATGGAAACGGGATTGAACATCTTTTGAAAAAAGCTCCATCCGACTTCGAGAGACGAACAAGATGTTAAAAAAAAAACCCTTTCGTACAATAACTCCCGTCTGCGATTTCCATGTCACGCTCAGAAGAAGAAGAAGAAGAAGAAGAAGAAGAAGAAGAAGAAGAAGAACAAACTTTCTGAATGTTCTGAATCCTGTTAACGCCAACAGATGGCGTGACAGAGTTGCGGATGGTTTAAGACTCCGATTACCTTCCAATTCTGAAGTAATGTTCTTCTCAAAAAGAAGCGGCGATCTTTAAGGTTTGTGGATGGCGAGCGCACAGGCGCAGACACACATTACACACACACACACACACACACACACATATAGACAGGAAACATTGTACGGAAGTGTTTTTTTTTTTTTTAACGTCTTGTTCGCCTGTCGAACTCGGATTGAGCTTTTTGAAACGATGTTCAATCTCGTTTCCATTTAACCAAGCTTTGTTGTGTAAAGAGTAATATATTTTTCTTTAAAGATGAATAAGAATGTAAATCAGATATTGCCTGTGAGCCTGGTTTTCTCTGTATCCAAGGAGACGTTCTACCTGGCTGATATTATTTTCACTGAGCTATTCCTGCTCACACACACACACACACACACACACACACACACATATATATATATATATATATATATATATATA
Organism: Macrobrachium rosenbergii; assembly: GCA_039081455.1. NCBI lineage: Eukaryota > Metazoa > Arthropoda > Malacostraca > Decapoda > Palaemonidae > Macrobrachium > Macrobrachium rosenbergii. Next base: position 6,511 of record JANJGK010007464.1, on the reverse strand, counting down.
TATATATATATATATATATATATATATATATATATATATATATATTGTAGAGTTTTGCAACTTTCAATTCTGGTATTTAGCCTTCTGGACCTGACTTATGCAACCACCTAAGGTCCTTAGCCGGAAATTAATCGTCTGCAATCTGTATTTTTAATTGTTATCATTTTTAACATATATTTATTTTAACTATTATTCTCCATATAATTACTGTCATTACCATTATTTTGAATTCTATTTTTTCTACTTCTTCAGCAACTGTGTGGATACTGCCGATTATTATTTTTATCATGTTATCTTATGTATCCAGGTTGTGTGTATTGTATTTCTATATTCCATGTATATGGCCCTGAGCTGCAACAAAAAATCTTGCTATATATATATATATATATATATATATATATATATATATATATATATATATATATATATATATATATATATATATGTGTGTGTGTGTGTGTGTGTGTGTGTGTGTGTGTGTGTGTGTGTGTGTGTGTGTGTGTGTGTAAGCAAGAATAGCTCAGCGAAAAAAATAATGTCAAGGATAGTCAAGTGAAAAATTAGGGATGTACGGTAAATAATTTTACTAAAGTAACCTAAATCTCACATAACAATTATAAGCTTAGTAACAGAAACAAAACCTTAAATAAGGACAAAACAAATAAGCCACACACGCTGCACGTGCGCCTGAACTTTTCTGGACATTGTAAATTGCCAATATTTGATGGCATTTATTTATGACTGACAATCCTAGTTGGTTGCGAAAACTGATGATTTCAACCCGATCTTGCCCATGTTTTTAGCTAACTGTGTGAAAGGGCGCACTGCAATCAATGCATTTTACATTGAAGTTTCTGTCTGTTCCTGCCTGGATACTGGAATCATATGTTTATACACTAACACCATCAGAAGTGACAAAGAAGGGTAAGTGATAATCGTGAAAATATATTTCTATTTAGTAAAAAATTATGTTTTGTCTATGAAGTGGTTTTATTTAGTAAAAAGACGTTATTTAGTAAAATGATGTTTTGTTGATGAAATGGTTTTATTTAGTTAGATGACGTTATTTAGTAAAGTGACATTTTGTTGATGAAATGGTTTTATTTAGTTAAATGACATTATTTAGTAAAATGATGTTTTGTTGATGAAATAGTTTTATTTAGTTAAATGACGTTATTTAGTAAAATGAGGTTTTGTTGATGGAATGGTTTTATTTAGTTAAATGACACTATTTAGTAAAATGATGTTTTGTTGATGAAATGGTTTTATTCAATAAACTGATGTTTTGTTGATAAAATGGTTTTATTTAGTAAAATGACGTTATTTAATAAAATGACGTTTTGTCGATGAAATGGTTTTATTTAGTAAAATGACGCTTTGTTGATGAAATGGTTTTATTTAGTAAAAAGACGTTTTGTCGATGAAATAGTTTTATTTAGTAAATTGATGTTTTGTTGATGAAATGGTTCTATTTAGTAAAAAGACGTTTTGTCGATGAAATGGTTTTATCTAGTAAAATGATGTTTTGTAGGTGAAATTAGGGAGTTCTCTAAGCAAAATGGATTTCTGACTGCAAGAAAAATAAGTGCAATTACTGAAATAATGTACCACTGGTGAGGAAATATTCCATTTTCGAAATAAATCTCTGTTACCGAAAGGAATTTTTTAATCAAAAGGATACTCGCGAGAAGAACATAATGGGAAAAGTTCTTAGAGCAAACTTTAGTAGATCTTGAAACTGAATATTTTACTTTATTTCCTACTAACCTCATTATCTAGTTGCATAACTCACTGAGATATCAAAGAGGGAAGAGACTTTGTTCTGGTTATGATTTTACCGCTTTTTTCAAACTTAAAATCAATGCAATATAGCTATTCAGCTGTACTAGTATTACTTACGAAATATTTCATAATTAAATGTTTAATTTTACTATTACCTAGAGAAGGTCTGACAATGACTTATCCTCTTTTTTATTATTTCTGTGGCAGTAAATATGCCTCGTTGTCGAACTTCTCAGTTCCAGAGGTCCTTTATTCCTCACACCGTTGGACTGTGGAACGGCCTCCTTACTGAGGATGTCGTGCAGTTGGAACTTCAGAAGTTCAAACGAAGATATAATGCACTACTACCCCAATTCTATTCTCCTTGCATTTAAATACCTTTTTATCTATTTATTAGTTTATTTGTTCATTTTAATAAGTGAGATATTTGCTATTCTCCTTGCATTTTAATACATTTTTATCTATTTATTAAGTTACTAATTTATTTATTTCTTTTTGATACGGGAGATCTCTTCTTTTTGTATTTCCCTTTACCTTATGAGCACCAGATTCTTTGGAGACTTGAATTTCAAGTCAATGGCCTCTGTGGGCTTGTTGCATATGAAGAGGGTTCATCTGCTGATTAATAATAATAATAATAATAATAATAATAATAATAATAATAATAATAATAATAATAATAATAATAATAATAATAATAATAAGTATGAATATTTTTTCCTCGCAATTCTCAGTTATGGAAATGTGGATATTTGTGAGCATGCTCTGACGTAGTCTTTGCAACGTCATGCAATAAGTTATGTGCATCCCACCATACACATTCAGGGGGAAATGGTGTTAGATTTTATATGGACAACAAAAGCATGTTATTGCCGAAAGATTGCCCACGCTTAGACGATGACCATCAGTGACGATGAGCACTGGGATATGCAGTTATATGATGGAGAGTAATCGTAACGTCCAGCAGACACGGACACACACATAGGCACACACGCGCGCACACACACACACACACACACACACACACACACACACACACACACACACACACACATATATATATATATATATATATATATATATGAACTCATATATTTAATATATATATGTATGTATATATATATATATATATATATATATATATATATATATATATATATATATATGAATATAAGAAGGCCCATAAAACACTATTTGAACGTTGAAACCATATATCACCCCTTCTAGCAAACTTGTACATGGAATATTTCGAAACAACTTTTGTCGTCTATCAAACCCCGTAATATGATCTGGCTTAGATACGTAGATGATATCTTTACTTTCTGGGACAATAGCTGGGGGGACTTTAATGAATTTTATAATAGGCTAAATTCTCTAGTTCCGACCATAAAATTTAAAACAGAATGGGAAAAGGACGAAAAACTGCCGTTCCTAGATTTACTGATCATAAGAAAACAGAACAGGTACGCATTTACAGTATATAGAAAACCCACCTTCGCTGTTTCCTACATTCATTTCTTAAGCTACCACGACGTCTCCGTAAAAATCATGGTAGGGTGCAACTTATTCCTCAGAGGACTTAGGATATGTTCAAATGAGTACCTAGATAAAGAATTCAACACGACCCGCCAACACCTAACACAACTGCTCTATCCACCACACATTATCGAGAGGGCTATTAACAAAGCGAATAAAATATACTATAGAGGTCCCACTCACAACAGACAAACAGATTTCAACAACAAAATAAAGCTTCCCTACGACGAAAACATCCAAAATGCCACCGAACAACTCAAGTCTGACAATCCCTTCATTTTCCATTATCCCAAATCCATCGGGAGTTCGCTCATTAACGTATACTTAAATAACAAAGGGGAAGAAGCCGGGGTTTACAAGATACCGTGTAGCAATTGTAGTGACATTTACGTAGGCGAGACAGGTAGATCGCTCTCGCAAAGAATAACAGAGCACAAAAGATCAGTACGTTACGCTTCGGAGAGTTTGGGGATTTTCCTACATATCAGAAATACAGGACATGTCATAAACTGGAGTGGGGCGGAGTTGGTTTTCAAAAGTAGCTGTCCGTACAAAAGAAAGATGCTGGAATCTGCTATCATCAATCCAACCAACAATATGAACCTGTCAGGAGGACATTGGAAATCGGGCGACATCGACGTCCTAATCCTCAGACCCCTCCTGAAGAGGATGACCCAAGAAACGCGACCTCCA
>JANJGK010007462.1:22500-31245 GCA_039081455.1 Macrobrachium rosenbergii | reverse complement strand
ACCCGAAGGGGAATTTTTTAGTTGATAATAAGTTCGTCGTCTCGCGGGCTCGAACCACCGAATACAAGAACTCGGACTACAGTGACGCGAATTTAACCGTGAAGGGGAATTTTTTTAGTTGACAATAAGTTCGTTGTCTAGCGGGGCGTGTGGTTGAATTCGCGTCACTGTAGCCCTGAGTTCTTGTCTTAGGTGGCTCGGGCCCAGTTCGAGACAAGAACTCAGGGCCACAGTGACGCGAATTTAACCACACAGCCGTGCGGTTGAATTCGCGTCACTGTAGTCCTGTGTTCTTGTCTTCGGTGGTTCGAACCCGCGAGACAACGAACTTATTATCAACTAAAAAATTCCCCGTCGGGTGACATATATGAAAATATATTATTTCCGAGGTAGAGCGAACTGGATATTAAAGGACGTTTGTAGCTTAATGCTTATATATATATATATATATATATATATATATATATATATATATATATATATATATATATATATATATATATATATATATATATATATATATATATATATATATATATATATATATATATATATATATATATATATATATATATATATATATTATAAATTGTATAAATATATATATGAATTCACGTCACATACACAGTGAAATTTTTTATGGACACAAAAATGAAGTTATAAAAGTGGTGTAACATCCATTTCATTCTACTTGGCCCAAGGGGCCGACTTGTAATTTATAAAGGCTTCGTCACCGGTGGGATTCGAACCGCCGACTATTTTTGGAAATGACGATGTACAATGACGTTTACCAACCAGTTAGAAGTTCGAATCCCACTGGTGGCGAAGTACATATCAATTATAATTTCTCCTTTGGAGACTGTTATTCCCCACTTAGAGTGAAGTGAATATTAAATGATATTTGCAGCCTAATGTTTGTGAATACATGCATACATACATACATACACACACATTATATATATATATATATATATATATATATATATATATATATATATATATATATATATATATATATATATGTGTGTGTGCGTGTGGTGTGTGTATTTATATAAGGTCCACATATACTGCCAGAAATGACAGTAATATAGGTAATTTGGAACAACAGAAAAGGGGTAGTAAACTCCACGTTTAGGCCTAAACATGGAGTTGCCAGATTAAGACATCTTCATAAGCAGGAAAGTGTTAAAAGAGGATGCCCCTGCTGGGATAGCTTAAGGCAATTTCCCTGACTCCTCAGGACGTTACGTACTACCCCGAAACTCGAGTCAGATTATCTATAGTTTGCATAATTGCTAGGACAGTGGTGAGAGAGGGTGATCTCATGCAAAAACGTCCGTACACTGTCACCCTATTCTAGGATGGTTGCGTTAGTAAAAGTTAAACACACGAAAACAATAATAAGATAGTTATATGCACGTACATTACACACACACACACACATACATACACACACACACACACACATACACACACACACACACACACACACACACACACACACACACATATATATATATATATATATATATATATATATATATATATATATATATATATATATATATATATATAAGTCTGTATTGACTTGGGTCAGCAGGGGAGAACTATGTGCTGGCCTGGCCGTGGCATTTCTGCTGCAAATTCATTTGGGTCTGTCACGATTCAAGCACATGGAAATTGCATGATAGAACATTGAACCAATGCGCCGGAAGTGTCCAGGTTCCGGTGAGGTATGTGCTTGTGTGTGTGTTTGTGTGATCTCCCATGGATATTTATGAGAGGAACAGTGACTCTTACAGGAAGACTTGCCCTGATCTTGGGTGGCTAAATTTGCTTTTAGCCAGGTGTAGCAACCGCTGCTATGAGGATACATTATCTGGGCCATAGAAAAAGTAAGTAAGATCGCCCAGCGACATTTATATCTTTTCCAGACTTTAGAGGGAAAACCCCGGTTGGGAAGCAGTGAAACTGAGCGATGTCTGCATAATGAATTTTCCCATTTAATGCTCTGTTAGACATTTTCTATATGCAATGAACACCATTTCAGGTTTTAATATGATGATATGTTTCTTTCAACAGGAATTCGAGTTTCGTCCTGAGGGGACGAATATTTGGGAAGTGGTGTTTTTACTCTTACATACTATATGACATATATGGTAGTCTAAAAGAATTATGACCTTATTACTTTGCTTGATGACCAAGGTGTTATTCACTAGTATTGCTTGATATAGAATTATTATGCTCGTTTGTGAAAGAGTATTTCCTCTAGTTATGTTTTCCATTGATAGGGGGTGTGAATCACTCCATTTCATAACCGTAGCTTTTGCCGAATTACTTTCGTTAAATTTGTCAATAAAGTCTATTTTCTTTCTCAGTGTTTAATTCCAGTAGTCCTTTGTGTAAAGATTGGTTTAGTGAGAGAAGTCAACAAAGGAGAAGGGATTTGCTGACCCAGGGATAAGCCATGGCTACCACAGACATCTTAAAGAAGTAAGATGATTGATTCTGTTCTTCAAAAACAGATACACCAATAAAAGATGGCCCTTCTTGACTCGGGACGGTCATTAACAGTGGTTGGCAGCGGTGTTAGGCGTAGATAGGTAAATAGATAGTTAGGGATACCCTTCCGAAGGGACATATCTTATTAAATATTGGCATTGGCATCTCAGAATAGGTCTTGTTGGGGTCAGTGATTCAGCATAGGAAGCTGATGTTGTGAGTCGTGCTTGAATCAATCTTTTTCTTGAGCGGGGCGCTCTGTGTGTGTTTTAATAATGCGTCATGGGGTGCAAGGTTGTTAAGGGGTTATATAGGGATTTATGGGCGTTAATTCATATTAGGGAGTATTTAGGCATATATAATGGGTATAGTGGAAAGTAACTGCGGTATCTTGAAAGCTTGTGGGTGTTAAAACACGCGAAGATATGCGCGAGAGTATGTTGTTGTTCTTCTTCTCTCTCTCTCATTCCTCTGGTGGGAGAATTCCCGCACCGTTAGGCAGAGATGTACGTAAGTGTTATCATTTTTTTTATTATTGGTAATTTTAATGTCAGATTCCATTGCATGTCATTACACTGCAACTAATATTCGGGCGGTGGCTGTAGTGACATCATCCCCTGAGTGATGTGTCAGTGATGTCATTAGTCTGGGCGGACTTTCTTGCAATCTCCACCATACTCTGAGCAGTGCAATTGAATTGTGGGCATGCTTTATATGTTTTTTATATAGCAATTGGCAGTTCGCATCGGCGTTTAGGGTTTAACATAGGGAGTAGTTTATTGTTGTGTTATCTCTGGAGACTTCAATACTTGGGTAGGGATTTATTTGACATTTGTTGAATCACTGTGAGAAGACATTTCTTACGCAAGTGTGTATACATTTCTTGGTGTTTTTTAAATGTTTTATTTATTTTTATAATTACACACGTACGTGTGTTATTTTGGTTGCATGCGTGCGTGTATGTAAAGAGGAGAGTGCTTGCTATAAGCTTACTCGGCAATCGCTTGTGTCCTTGGGGGTTTTGTGCTAAGCGTTTTTTCTGTAGGCTTCAGCAGGCCTTGAATGGGAGAGTGATAGGGTGAGGTGTTGCTCGGAAGGGGTGAGGGATGAATTCTTTTCTCTCTCTCTCTCTCTCTCTCTCTCTCTCTCTCTCTCTCTCTCTCTTTCTCTCTCTCTCTCTCTCTCTCTCTCTCTCTCTCTCTCTCTCTCGTCCGTCTGCTTGAGTTCCATTTTCTATACGTGAGAGTGGATTCCCATTCTCTTTACTTGGGGGATACCGAGTGTTGTTTTTTGTCAGTTGGCCTTGAAGATGCCATTTTGACTTTGCAATCAGCTGTGCGTTTAGCCAGCAATTTTTTTCTTTTTCCCCATGGACTTTGAATTTAATTTGGGGGTTTAATTTAGTTATCAGTTTAATTAATTGTGAATTTAATTATGGATTTAATTAATTTTGAATTTAATTGTGGGTTTAGTTAATTTTGGATGTGATTGCGGGTTTAAGTAACGTTGGATTTAATGGTGGGTTTAATTAACTTTGGATTTAATGGTGGGTTTGATTAATACTTTCTTGTGAGTTTTGGGAATTAATTGTTAGAGTAAAGGGAATTAACGTTCTAGGTTTCATGTTGTATGGGAATTCTGTCAGGGGAAATCATTTTTCCTTGGGTTTTTTCTGTAAGGGGTGTCCTTTCACAGGACTTGGGAATTTTTTGCATTTGTGATCAGCCAAGAATAAGTTAACGGATTTATTTACGAAGCATAAAGTGGGAAAAATGAGGAGAGGAAATTGTGATCAGAGATTCCTTAGATCAGCATATGGCTGTGTAGGGCGCGGAGATTCAGTCTGTGGTCTGAAGGGTTTTGTTGAAAGTCGGAATAGCCAAAGATCAATGGTTAGCTTAGGTTCTCTGATCCCACAGGTTCGTTGCTTTAATTGTAATATGCAGGGACACATTAAGAGATTTTGCTGTGTTAAATATTATGGCAGTTGTAAGAGTTATGGTCATCCTTGGTGGTCCTGCCTATCATGCATTTCAGAATTTTGGTAGCTCAGATAAGAAAGTTCCTCCTGCGAATTTTTCTAGGGGATCTTGTGATCGGCGGACGTTGTCTGAAGACCGATCAGTTGTAAAGGAAAACTGGATGGGTGTTTCTTGGGATAAAGACTTCTGGGAGAACCCTCAGGATCAAAGCCAGTCGTAACTGGATCTGTACATGGTATAAATGTAAGAGTTTTTACAGATACAGGCGCCTCTATTAATTTAATGAATTGTGAGTTGTTTAGATCAATGTTTTCTGATCGATCAAGCAAATAAGTTATGGGTTTTGGGATATGTAGATGTAGATTTATCTCTCGGGGGTAGATCTTTGACAGAACCATTTTTGGTTATACAAGGGGGTGCTCTTGGGAATACATTGTTACTGGGTCATCCGGCATGTCGGAGAGGGAAAATCTCGGTTCATACAGGGGTACGTGGTATACCTGTGGGAGTGCCTGGGGTGTCTGTGCCTTATGAGGGGACAGATGTGAGTGTGATGGAGGTTGAGGATGGATCAGGTGTACATGAGGATCTGTGGGTGGATGCTGAACATGTGTCAGTGGATAGGAAGTGTTATAAGGGGTATTTGATGGATAATGTGGTGCTTGGTCCTGGTATGGTTGCAAAAGTTCAAGTGAAAGGAGTGCATAAATCCAGACGGATGTGTGTGAATGAATGTAGCGAGAAGCTGAAGGGGGTATTGTGTACGGGTTCTATAAATAGGGTATCGAGTTCAGGGGACACTTGGGTAGAATTGCTAAACTGTAATGATTCAGTTCGCAATTATCAGAAGGGTACTTAGGCAATCAACTTTGTTGACTGGGTCGATAAAGATAATTCAGTAGCTATTGTCGGGGATTTTTGTAGTTTTTCAGAAGCAGATTTACAGGCTGGAAGGCAAGTTTTTAGAGATCAATTCGCCAATGCTGATTATAAAGAATATGCTTGCAGTGTAGATGATGTTCTGGCCGAGTTTGTGGACATAGTCACACTCAAAGGGGATAAGTTAGGATTAACAAATGTGTTAGAACACAAGGTTCAGTTGGAGGACAAAACTAAGCCTATTTTTGTTCCTTCATATAGGATTCCTTTTAAGAGTAGAGAACAGGTAGAGCACGAAGTGAATAAATGGGAGGAAGAAGGTATCGTTAGGCCCAGTTCCTCACCTTTTAATTTTACGTTGTTGGCAGTCCCTAAGAAGGATGGTTCAGTCTGAGTTTGTGTAGACTTTAGGAAGTTGAACGAGAAAACCATTCCTGGTCGCTTCCCTGTGGTGTGTTTGCCAGATTTGTTTGTTGAGATTGGGGACAAAAACATTTATTCCTCAATTGATCTGATACAAGGGTATTTGCAAGTACCACATAGCGAGGAGAGTCGAGAGCACACAGCTTTCAAATTGCCTAAGGGGCATTATGAGTTCACGCAAACGCCATTTGGTTTATCAGGCAGTCCGATGACATTTACTAGGCTAATGATGAATACAGTTTTGCATGGCTTGTTAGGGAAGTCCCTATATCTATACATGGACGATATTTTAGTTGCCACTAATTCAGTAGAAGAACATTTAGAAGTTCTTAGGGAGGTTTTAGGAGGCTTAGATTAGCAGGTTTGAAGATAAAGTTAGCTAAGTGTAATTTTTTTGAAGAGGGTGTTAGAGTGAATGATGATAAAGTTAGGGCAATTGTAGATTTTGCCACTCCCAAGAAGCAGATTCGGTCATTTTTAGGCATGGCTGGATTTTTTCATAGATTTGTGAAGGGTTTTTCTGTTCTGGCATCCCCCTTGACAGATGTCCTGAGGGATGATGTGCAGTTTGCATGGGGAGATGGACAGCAAGTAGCTTTTCAGAAGATTAAGGATGCTCTAGTAAATCCCCCAGTGTTGAAGTTTACTGATTTGGAACGTCCCTTCACGTTGGTAACGGACGCTAGTTATGATGGTATAGGGGCATGCCTTATGCAGAAGTTCGATGGAAGTCTCCATCCGATTGCATTTTACAGTAGGAGGTTTAAGACACGAGGTAGTAATGAACGGTTATGGTCGGTAGTAGACAAAGAAGCCTTTGCCGCAGTGTCTAGTTTGGTGCATTTCAAAATGTTATTGGGTAATCAAGTAGAGATTCTGACGGATCATAAGCCACTGTTGGATCTTTTTAATAAGCTGGGTCTTTCTCCAAAAAAGAGCTCAGTGGTATCTGACAATCAGGAATTTTGATGCTAAGCTGAAGTATATAGAGGGTAGACAGAATGTCGTAGCAGACGCCCTTAGTAGAAGTTTTTCTGATGTATGTTATGTATCTGGAGACTGCATAGACTGGGATATTAGTTTAGTAGAATCTAAGCAAGATAAAGATGAGATTCTGGGAGACGCAAAAGCTTTTCTTGGAGGGGAATTAGTTAGGAAGGGCTATAAGCTGCCTTTTGCAGGGCTTGAATTAGAGGGTAATTTGTTAGGACAGTACTAGATGTTCATTCCTGATTCCTATCAAACCCTCATCACGAGTCCACATGGACCTTCTGAGCAATTTCTGTGAATCTAGTTATGGCCATAGGCACCTGTTGGTGGTTATTGACGGGTTAACTAGGTTCGTAGAGATTTTTCCGTTAAGGCATAAAACAGCGGAAGAGGTGGCAGTCATTCTTTAACGGGTATATTTGCCATTATGGGGTTCCGGAGGTTCTGACTACAGATAATGGTAGGGAATTTGTGAATAGGACATTAGTGTCTCTTGCGGATGTAATGGGCATTCGGAAGGTCACTATTATTCCTTATAGACCAGGGGCCAATGGCCTGTGCGAATGGGCAAATAGATAGGTCATTGAAGCTCTTCAGATGACCGTGGGAGAAACAATGTAAATTGGGATCGACATATTCCACATGGGGAACATAGTATAAATACGATGGTTAGTGATACCATTGGCATGTCTCCCAGTGAGGTGCTGTTTGGTTACCCAGCGCGGGGTGCGTTTGTTTGTTGCCTATTCCATCAGGTGATGAAACAATCAGGGCGCTTGTTTGCACCGCAGAAGAGAGCTATGTGCGTCTTGCTAAGAATCTTGAAATGAAAACGCGAGACATGGTAGATAGGAGCAATGCAAAGCCAGATAGAGTTAAAGTTGCTGTGGGAGATAGGGTTTTTGTGAAAATAAATGTCAGGAATCAGTTGAACTATAAGCTAGGTCCTAAATTTGAAGGTCCTTTCTGGGCTGTAGAAGCAAAGAAGGGGAATAGACTTGTTGTTCTAGATGAGAACACGGGTGTGTCTCTGTTGACATATACTAAAATTAAACAGACAGGGTAATGGGAATCGTATGGGTTAATTCCTGGGTTGTACTGTGGTTATGGTTGTTTCTTTTTCTCTTTTTTTCTCTCTCTTGGTTTTTTAATGGGTTGTAAATGGGCGTAACATGTAGTTTTTTTTTTTTTAACTGGGGAGGACGTTAGTCCGTAGAGTCATACAAATCTTTAATTGTCCGAGTTCAGTTTTTGCTCTTATGTGTTGCATTTCTTAGTTAGAATTAAGTGCAAAATACCGTATAGTTTTATAGATATATGAATTTCTTTTTTGTTTGTTGGTTGGTTTTTTCTTTGCCGTTTCGAGATCGGGTATCTTAGAGATTCTTGCTTTCGTTTTTTATGCTGAAATCTGGCATTCACATGACTTTGGGAAGTCGTGGCATGGGCTGATTTCGTAGTGAGGTTAGGCCCGTGTGTTATTATGTAAGAATATTATGATGGGTAGTAGTCGTCTGATGCAATATCTTTGAGTATAGAGTTACAGTATAAAATTTTGTTACTTAGGATTTTTTTTGGGGGGTTGGGGGGTAATTAGTATATCGTGCATAATCTGGCTGATCTGTTATATGCTTGGATAAATCATTTAAGGCTTAGGATAAAATTAGGAGGGCTTTAATATCAATTCCAAATTTAGATTTTTCAGTTCTCTTTTACAATTAAAGAGGGCTGTAACATTGGTAATTGTAGTTGCTATGATCATAGGAGCGTTGCCAGTGTGTCAATTTCCATTTTGCTAAGAACTGAGCAGGTATCGACAGTATTTGCTAACCAGGGTAAAACTTTGATGACTTTATGAGATATTTTACCTCTCGGATGTTTAGAATTGCCTTTAATGAATTCAATATATTGGTAGAGTTTTCAGATAATTTTAATTGGAAGAATTTGTATGGGTAGTACCTTGAAGTTA
>JANJGK010007462.1:0-17500 GCA_039081455.1 Macrobrachium rosenbergii | reverse complement strand
CTACACAACAGACACATGGTTTATGGCGGCGAGAACAAAAGAGCATCGGTGCGAGACGAAACGCCCGATTAAGTTCCGATTCTGTGTCACCGATCGTGTTTTGTTTACCTCATCAGCGTTTAAAGGGATGGAGCAGAGACAGGGAGAACAGGGGGAAAGAGAAGTCAATTCCAGCTACCATTAGAGGGAGGGAAAAGGAAAGGGGGAGGTCAAGGCTGAAGACGAAAGTGGAGGTTTTATTTTCTGAAAACGACCCCCGAGGTGAAGAGTAAACAACTCTAAATTTCTTGAAAAATCTGCTTCTCAGTATTGTCCAGACTTTAACGTCACACTGTTTATAAATGCTCTGGATAACTTATCTGAAATTGCTGTAAGTTTATCCCTTCCACCTCCCTTTGCTCTTCTTACCTCTCACACCACCGTAGCCACCCCCCCCCCCCCCCCACCACAGCCCCCGTCCTTATTCAGACTTCCAGAACCCTCATTCCATCCGCCCTCCCAAGAGGGAATTGGCTGTTATTGATGGCGTTGGCTAAGTATTCCCCTTGGGAGTATTCCAGAAGGGATTCCAAGCCATTCCAACTGATTCCCAGTCATTCGAAGCTGATCCCCTTAAACGGGACCCTATTGAAGACGATTCTTTAAGGGTTTGACCGTGGGGTTGCGTATTGAAGTGAGTGCCTGTATGTTTGATGTTACGCAGCTATTAGATCGTGATATTAGTTGCAGAAAAGCAAAACGAACCACAGTAATAATACAGTAATAGTGAAAAGGAGAAGAATAGTAATGGTATGATATCTCGGACATTTGCTTGCTGTCTAATGTATTTTGAATAGAATTTGAGAAAATGTTTCCTCGGTTACTCAAGAGAGAGAGAGAGAGAGAGAGAGAGAGAGAGAGAGAGAGAGAGAGAGAGAGAGAGAGTTTTTGAAAATATCAAGGCAGTTTTATGCTTTACGTGAAAGGGAATGGGGAGGCAAAAAGATTCCCAAGAATGGGGTCACACGGGACTACTTTATGCATAGTTTGTGATAAATTTTAGCATCAAATTGTAGATCGTTCTTGAAATCCGATTACTTTTTATAACGCGTCAGAGACATAAGCTGTGTTATGTGAAACTGGGCTTCTGGTATGACTCGGCTGTATGTAGTAAATAATCACGTTTAATGCAGATACCAGTATAGCTCAGCTACTTGGTTGCTAATATCTTTTTAGTCTTTAGCGCAAAGAATTGTTCGGTTACGTGATTAGAACTTAATAGAAGCAAAATCTTCCTATCTTAAGAGTTGACCTCCTCCTATGGATTTCATGCCACTAGTTCAGCTTAATCCTTTTGATCCACTGAAAGCTGACTGAAAATTTACATGGAGGCTATATTCAGTGTTTTACCGTTTTCCATCAACATATTTGTGCTGTTTTATTGTATAAAGTATCTCTTCCTGTGCATCTGCATGCACAGGAGACGTTGAAGAAAAATGTTACAAGATGTGATTTTCACTTGAGCAAATGAATTCATACTTAGGTGACGCTGTTCAATGCAAAATATCTGTTGGTGTCACAAAGTGTACCTAGTTCAATGTTGTTAGTGATATATTTAATTCTTACTTGCAATTAATTTTATGGCAGCTTTTACGTGATTTAGTTATTCTTCATTATATTCTATTTTTTTTTTTCTTTATGTCTGTGTTTGAAAAAAGATATCAGTCTTCGATAACAATAAGGTAAACATTTAAATAATAATTCCATAGAAGTTTTACAAGACAATTGAAATTTTCAAAATAAGAATTTCTTTGCCTTACTGTGTTTTTTATTTGCTGTTTTCCACTATGTCGCTTGTCTTAGAGTTTAATACCGTCTTCACTTTTCTTTCCTGTTCTTTTCATATTTTCTTTTTCCATTTTTTTTTTTCACGATTTAGCAATCCACATTTACAGTGCGTTCTCTCTCTCTCTCTCTCTCTCTCTCTCTCTCTCTCTCTCTCTCTCTCTCTCTCTCTCTCGTATCTCGAACCAACGAGCGGAAGATCTCGCCCCTCCATCTCTCAGCTCCAGAGATAAATAAACTGGCCGCCTGCTTATCTCAACAACTTTTCGAGACGTTTCTGAAGAGGTTTCTAAAGACGACCTTCCACTTGTCGCTCTTTTTCCCTTCCTGCGAAGGAAATTCGTATAAAAAAAACTTGTTTCTTGTGCCCTTTATGATATTTTTCCACCCAAGTTTCAGTTAGATATATCGAAATCTCATCAGCTGCTCGTGAAATTTATCATTACGTTTCCATCTAATAGCCTCTGTCCGCTTATGGCCCTAGAATGACAAGCCTTTCCTGACATCGGCTTCCTTGTAAATTCTAGTCACGAGAGAGAGAGAGAGAGAGAGAGGAGAGAGAGAGAGAGAGAGAGAGAGAGAGGAGAGAGAGAGAGAGAGAGAGAGAGAGAGACAGTAATTCATGTTAAACATGTTGATTGTTCAAAACCCTTTTCAGCCTTTAAAGTTTTGGACGCCATCCACAATTGATTCCAGAAACACTTGTATATTGAGAATTTCTGAGAGGGAACACTTAAAAATGTATTAAATATATATAATACTTACTATAAGTGAATAACAGGAAGCGAAAGCACACCGCTCGTTCGCATTAGCATAGAGTATATTTTTAGAAATGAAAAATGATGTACTCTCAATCAGTGTGTAAGACATTTTGAATTAACTCATCACTTCACATCAGTTACAGTTTCTTCAATATCCAAAGAAATGTTGAATGAATCTTTTCACTTCGCAGCTATGATGTAGAAGACAGTCAACCTGAATATGGTTGTTAGAGACAGGCGGATGGATATGCTGTTTAACGTTCTTCAAAGTATCCACACTGTAAATCTTTAAGTTTAAACTGTATGTTATGACCTTTAAGTGATAACATAACTTTGTTATTTAAGTTAAACTTTATGTTTTGACCTTTAAATCATAACACAATTTTATGTTATGACCTTTAAGTTTAAACTTTATTTTATGACCTTTTAATCATAACTAACTTTATGTTATCGTCTTTAAGTTTAAACTTGCTATGACCTTTAAATCATAACTATCGTTATGTTATGGTCTTTAAGTTTAAAGTTTATGTTATGACCTTCTGAGTTTTTTATTTCTGTCCATTTTTGTATTGACCTTTCTTTTAATATTCTATTTATATTCTTATGCCAATACTTGGTCTTCAAATGCGACCTCACTACAGAAAATAATATATATTTCTTACTAGCTAACTTAACAGTAAGATTTGGCTCAGCCACCTTCACCCTTTACAGCCTCGGTAAGTTTCTCTGGATTTTAAATGTGGTTTCGCAAGGATCCTTTTGTCTGTTAATATAAAGTAAGATCTAAGTAATATAAAAAGTATCATGTTCGTGAGAACATTAAAATATCTACCAGAGAGAGAGAGAGAGAGAGAGAGAGAGAGAGAGAGAGAGAGAGAGAGAGAGAGAGAGAGAGAGAAACATACTATCAACACTTTTCAATAAACTTATTAACAAACAAATTCCTGCCGCTGCAGCTACTTTTGTCATATCATTTGTGCCCGAGACAAAAATCTCTTCGAGATCACAAAAGCAAAAACTTGTGTTATCATGTTACCCTTGAAACAATTAGAATCTCAAGTACGTCTTTTTGTCCTCTTTCTAAAACTCGCGATTCGTATCACAGTTTCTGAGTTGGCTCCTCAATCCACAATACCCTTGGTCTCTTAGACAACAAAGCAGACACAGAAAGGCTCTTTCAGGCAACCCATTATCTACTCTCTCTCTCTCTCTCTCTCTCTCTCTCTCTCTCTCTCTCTCTCTCTCTCTGTACTTTTTTCTACTGTTTAAGTATTACTGAAGCATTCTTTGTTAATACACACACACACACATACTGTATATATATATATATATATATATATATATATATATATATATATATATATATATATATATATATATATATATATATGTATACAGTGGTAGATACAAGTTCATGATAATCTCTCTCTCTCTCTCTCTCTCTCTCTCTCTCTCTCTCTCTCTCTCTCTCTCTCTCTCTTGGCTTTTCTGTTACGGCCCTC
The DNA here is from genome assembly GCA_039081455.1 of Macrobrachium rosenbergii. NCBI lineage: Eukaryota > Metazoa > Arthropoda > Malacostraca > Decapoda > Palaemonidae > Macrobrachium > Macrobrachium rosenbergii. The sequence goes on along the minus strand of JANJGK010007462.1, from coordinate 13,413 downwards.
CCCATTCTTCCAGAAGTAATCATATGAGGCGCACTATATGTGTTCTCACAGGTTATCAAGCGAGATGGGAGGTCTGATCACGCTTTATCTCGCCCTTATCGCCTTAATCGAGTGCGTTTTAATAGGCGTGATAACGTTAACTCGGGCATCGCGGTAATAAACACCTGAGAATCTGCACGATTGGTTTCGGATAAGATGGGATTCGATTCTCTTCTCCCTGTACCCCCAAAAGCCACCTGGCCCATTCCCCCCCTATTCGCCGGCCCCCTCCCCACACCACCCAAAAGATAGGATCGAGTACCTTTCTTCTTCAAGGGTTGGCATACTTGATGACGTCACGCGTTCAACGCTTATGAATGAAAGAGTCTGCCAGATTGGAGGTTCCCTCTAAGAGAAGACTTTTAAGATTGTTAACAAGATATCGAATCTGCATTGTGCTGCTTCTCATCCTTATTAAAATCTACCAACACATGATCGCCTCACGCCTGAGGTCTAAGTTACATCGCAAGTTGAAACTATATTGAATGTCATCTCTTGATTTTACCTGATAACTATCTCCTTTTGAAAATGTCTTTCTTTGTGAAGCTCAGTGATTTATTGCCGATTCTGCGGTGAAAAACTGTTGGGAATCTTTTTCAGTTGACAGATTTATTGTGTGAGAAATTTATGTGATAGGTTTTCATTATCAATCTAGAAAATTATTAAAAACTAATAATAAATTTCGGTACATGAGTTTTATCAACTGAGTGTTCTCATAGTTGATTGAATTTCGTTAGAGAGAGGAAACAGTCGGTATCATTTGACAGATGCAAAGTTTAGTTGATGAATGCATCTGTAGTTCATCTTGGGGAATTACTGTACGGCTGTTTCATCAGATAATTCAAATCATACCACTGATTTTGGCTTGAAAGACATTTATATAAGTCAGTATGTTTATAATACAAATTGTGGTTAGTTTCAAAACAATCTGAATGCAGTGAGAAAATTCTGAAGGTAACATTTTGCTGGTAGTTCGAAACGTCTGTTTTGTTTTGGTGTTTCTTTCATTGTTCTAAACACAGGTGTCATACGAAAAGTGGTCAGCTTCTTAAACCTGTGCGAAAGCTATCGTGGCTTACATATGTGTCATTCTGTTTTTCTTATGGAATATTCTTAGAATTCAGATTAGAACTAGACTCCAAGGATTGGAAAAATAAAAGAAACAAAAACAAAAAACCATGGTCATTTTCCATTTTGACTTGTAAACTTGCTGCAAGATGCCAACTTTCCAATGAAACGCTTCTCATTAATATCCACTCAGCAAGTCATGTACGCTCGTCTGGCACAGTAATAAATATGACGAAGTTTACAGTTTCATAAATCAGCTAGGATCTGCAAAGTAGTCAGATATTAGTATTATGATGATTAATATGATATACTGACTTTTAGTAGCCATTTATTATTTATATCTTTATAATCAAATGTCTGCTATCATTAGCAAAAGTTACTGTCAGTAAGATTACATTATTAAACAACAACGTAAACACTGTGTATCCACGAACACAAACGCAAGCATATATACAGTATATATATATATATATATATATATATATATATATATATATATATATATATATATATATATATATATATATATATATATATATATATATATATATATACCACTCCCATATGGGGATGTTTCCCTCCGGTTCTCAGCAAGATATTTGTGTTGAGGTTATTGGCCCCATAATCTTACTACTTTCTGGTTGCAATGTACCACAGTCGATTAACTACCAGGTACCTAATTCGCAGCATAGATCAACAGAGGCCCGACGGGACTGAGGATCAACGAAACTATTATCTGATCTTGCTAGAAGTCGAGGAGCTACCAACAAATGACGTTTACCTTGATAACAAAATTGTCTCTTATAGTCAGACCAATTAAGTTCTTTAGGATACTGAAAAAACATGAATTATTAATTCATAACAAACATGTTCACTTGAACGGAATAGTATTCTGCAACCAACGTAAGTATTAGTGTGTCAGCTTTCACAAGGAAACCCATTGAGAATTCTAGGTAGAATAAATTTACATGCTCTTAAGATCTCTTTATACATTAGATATTATGTTTTCCCTGCATAATATTGTTCATTTTCTCACGTCACGAGGGACAAAATTGTCATCTCGTAATATACTTGAAGATACAGCATCCGTTCAGCAACAGTAAGCAAAGATGACACCCAAAGGACAAAGACTTAAACGAAAATAAATGAGGAAGTTTGTCAGAAATGTTGAGAATTCAACAGTATAACTGTACGAACGGAAGAGGAGTTTCTGTAGCTTTCCCAAACTAAAAGATTAGCTTGGAAGTGTGATTTCTGAGGGTATTCTAACTGATTTTGTAAACATAATAAGTACAGTCGATGCAAGTCGGGTAATACTAACAGTGACGCATATTAATGTAAGTACTATAGCGGGAATGACATTTAAGGCTCACTGATAAAATAAGGTTCTACATTTGCGAAACTTTTCAGAACAAAAGTGCAAGAGAGTAATTAAAGTTGTGGGAGATCATGATAACATCTGATCAGTTAGATAAAATTCGGGTCTTTTGCACTCGATGTAAGGTCATTTTTACTAGAGAGGAAATCATGAAAGTTGATTGTCATCTGGAAGCCCTAAGTTTCCGCCTTAGGTTTTACTCAATAGATGACTGATTAAGCAAGTCAGTTTATTTAATCTGGGTTGCCTTATCAATCTGATGTTACCCATAACTTGAAAATGGGAATAGATACGTTTAACATCAAGTAAAATACGAATTAAAATTATTTCATTCAGGGTTTAATAAAATACGAGACCGAGCCGTCGTCATTTCCGTGCCTTGCCTTAGTTACAACTTAGTGCAACATGAAAAAAAAAAACTTTAAGCTATTTAGACCAGCTCAAACTTTGCTTTTATCATTATTTAATATTTTATTGGATTCACAAAAAAAATTTGTACTGATTTCCACTGAGTTTCTGATTCCTTTACTCATTTCTTCATGTGTAAGGGAGAACAAATTCAAGTGAGGACATCGCCTCCATAAATTCCACTCTCTTCGCAGCCAGCCTTGAGGCGCTCTACTTACCCCCAAGTCTCCCTGTTCAAAAGAGTGAGATGCGAAGCGAAGCCTTTGCAATAGTCCTAAAAGTCGCGGTATTGATACACTCCAGATACGGATGCGATAGAATATACATCAGGTCATGAATATTTCAGGGCGATTTCCCCCCTCCCCCCCTCGCCCAGGACCCCGGAAGAAAGGAAGGACGGAAGGAAGGAAAGAAGGGAGGGAGGAGGGAGAGGGGGACTGGGGGCCCAGGATGTTGGAATGCTTAGCTTTCAAAATGGTAAAGGGAAGTGGGAAGGCCAATCTCGTAGGGATCTCGGAGGGGTCTTGAAGGATATTTCATTGGCACCTTCCCAGACGCCTGACATACTTATGGTAATGATCTCCAGGAGAAAAAGGGGGTTGGGGCACCAGCCTTGTAACGGTAGGGGTTGAAGGAGAGACTCAGGAGAGAGAGCTTCTGAGATTCGCTCTCTGCCTTCTTTGCTGCTTATTCTCACTGCCCTTTGTCTCATGTTTGTGTGTGCATTTTGAGAGTTTTTACTCCTCTCTGAAATAGTTCTAATGCTTAAGTTTGTACTTCAAGCTAATCCTTTTCAGATTTTTTTTTATATTTTCATCTAATGTTACATATTATCATTTTTCTTTCCTCATTATATATTAATTCCGTTCAGTCTGATCCTTGATCCTCCTCTCTTCCTTCATCATTCACCATTGCAGATGAATGCTCCTTAAGTAGTTCAACAGAACTGTATCAAAAGGATTTCCTAGGACGGCTCCAAGTGCATTCTTCTTAGGAGAAATGTAAAACTGGTGCAAAATAACATAAAGAAGTTGGACAGCTAGGTGGAAAAAGATCAAAGAGAACCCAAGAATGGTGAGAGGCACAAATGGTCTTCACTGTTGTCTGCTCTGTGCTTTGCAAAGCACACTAGCAATATCTCCGTCAGGGGTCACAGTTCTTTCTACTGACAATAAGACATTTTCTCTATTTTCATTCGTAACTAGTTTTTCACCCCTTTGCACTTATTCAGTGGCCGTTATTCATCGTCGTCAGGCTTGTCTCGGCTGTTCCCACAAGGAACTCTGCATATCTAGAGAGAGAGAGAGAGAGAGAGAGAGAGAGAGAGAGAGAGAGAGAGAGAGAGAGACACCGCCATCCGTCATAAACGTAGCCACCAACTCCACAACCATTCCACTTATCTACTCCCTCTATCTGAGGAGTCCCCCCTCTATCTACCGACCCATCTACCCATCTACTTCATCATCTATCATCCATCAATCTTCTCTGTGTGAATGATGATGATCTAAAATCCTCTTCCATCGGAATCAGTTATGGAAGTGTGCGTCTGTGTGTGCTCTGCGATTTCGAGATTAGGTTGAAAGTGTTATGACTCTTTTCGCCCTTTTTAAGTCTCTGCCTATCGCGTCTGGTGAAATGGATGTTTAGCTTTCGATAAGGAAATGTTTTCATTTTTCGGAGACGCGCGTGCCCATACAGGCACATGTGCACTCACATACATACTTACTGTACATGCGTGTATGTGTACTTACGAACTTGGTCATGGAAATAATGCATGCTTATGCGTGAGAATTTAATATATTTATTCGTGTTTATTTACTAGGACAGGGTTTCTCGTAAATAATGTTATATATATATATATATATATATATATATATATATATATATATATATATATATATATATATATATATATACATATGTATATATACTGTATGTATAACTGAATCACGTAAATATGGAACGTGATGAATATATAAATAAAGACAAAATCCACGCCAGTGTTTATATTTTATATATATATGCTAGTCTCTTTAAACAATAATGCCTATGTACATACACACACACACACACACACACACACACACACATATATATATATATATATATATATATATATATATATATATATATATATATATATATATATATATATATATAATGTATGTATGTGTGTGTGTATGAGACTGACGTATGAACGGTTACCTGTATGTGTGGGAAAGAGAGAATAATCGTGTATTATCGATTCTTTTAATGTAGATTTTCATGCAATTATTGGAGAATCTGAGTACGATAAACTGGATCACTGCATCTTGTATTGCATGTTTACAAAGGTACGTTTTGGGTGGTGATATTTTGCCGAAATTCTCCTTAATTTTATGAATTGCTGGTTGGAAATTAAAATTTATGCACCGCAGCCATTTTCAAAGAATATCTATCCAAGCTTAACGTGTGACAGTAAATAAAAACAAATCAATAGGTGTATTTTAATGAACGTATATGGCAAAATGTAACTGGATCTGTAATTAATTACTTGAGAGTTTTGTAAATGCACAGTACTCATTCCAAATAGTTTTTAATGTCTTCAGAAAGATACATTGGAAACAAAGTTTACCCTCACATTCTCACAGATGGTTGTTTGCAGTTCATGTTCTAGTCAAAATGTTACAAAAATGAAAAAATATTCCCAACGCTGTTAATCATGTATTTGTTTGACCTTATCCTTATGGCAGAGTGGAACAGTACCGTGAAAGCCTTTTTGCTTAATTTTGATGCAGAAAAAGTGAAGTACTGTGTTCTACTACTACATTTGCATTTGTAATTATTCTCTCTGTAGTCAGATATGCCATCCAGTTTTAAAATGGTAGATAGTTATTATTGCGATCACCGGCTGTCATTGTAATTGTTGTTAGATAATTTAGACACAGTAGCACGAACTTTTTTTCTTGAAGGGCGTTTATTTGTAAACTTCATTTCCTAATTCTTTGGGCTTAAATTTTTGGTTAAGTTCTAGGTTCACCGTCACCCAAAATCCGTTTTACATTTCACTACGAAGGCAATAATATTCTGTGCCCCTAGTTTTTTCCCCGTGGTAAACAACACTCTTGGAGAAGGCCATTTAAATTTGGACCTGGAATGTCATGATCCGCAGCACTTTCCTCTCCAGAAACTGACCATCCTGTTTAGCGTCAGCAGCATATCGCGACAGGGAGTGGAACCTTCTGATCGCTACTGATTATCTCCCGTTTATCAACCACCTGCCAGGTCAACGAGGTCCTCTTCTCCCCAGCTCCAGACACCTGAGGTCGATTGACCTTTTCCATGACTTTCTCCCGTTACCTGGAAGGCGTGACCCCTGAAGGGCTCTGGGCCACTCCATGGGTAATGACCAAGTCTAATGGCTAACTACTGTATGTACTGCGAGATAAGGCTTGCGCCCGCTGGATCTCTTCAGCTATTCAAAGCAAAGAATGTCAGTTATTTTTACCTATCAAGTTCCTTCACAAGATCAAGAAAGATTCGTATCGCAAATGCACATTATTTTTTAAGCTGGCATGATACGGGAGGTATGCGGATATTTAGTAAACAGGCGCATACAATCTCACAGAAGCAATTTATATCATATATGCTTGAAGAATTAACTGCATTTCCGAAGTTGCGGTAAATTAGTAATCTGTATCCTAACTGACTGATCTTTATAATGCTCATGATCTTGATAGCTAAGGCATTTTAGTTTGATAATGCTGCAATACCGTCATTCAACATACCTGTTTAAATGTTCGATATGGAATAAATTCCTAATAACAGACTTAATTTGTCGTTAGCTTCGTCGACGACGTCATTGTAAAGTACGAGTATTTTGTCCGGTTCCTTGTGATTTTGGCCAACAACGGTTAAGAAGTGCCGTTCTTTTGCTTTCCATGCAAACATGATCAAAAGGTATCGCTGAGTTTCAATTCTTTGACGTACACTGAGCTTTATTACTTCGAGAATCAGTAAAACTATGTTGTATTCTTGTTAACTGCTCTGTTTAAAAGATGAGCTTTGCTAGTTTTCATATCATTTATCTTGTTATGAGGACGGCCTCAGTAACTTCTTTGCCTTCAGCATTTTTTTTTAACTAACAGACCTCCCTGACGGGGACGGTTGTTCCATTTCATGTCTGGATCATAAAACAATCACCTTTCTTGCTGGAATAAGCTACTTCCTTAATTTTCATTACCTTAACAGTCAGTAATGTTAATATTTGTTTTCCTTCTATTTTCTTTTTTCACCCATGCCCTCCTATTTCAAGGTTTTAAGATCCTGTTCTAACCAAGAGTTTATCAAATTTGACGAATTCTGGCTTTACACGCTCTTCATATGTTCTGTTGTGCAAAGTTACATTAGTTTCTTCCACTTTGAATCAAATCTAAACTTTTTCATATATTGCCTCCAGTCTACTTGCGTAAAACTATTTTTTTATGCTTGAAAACCGTGATACAAATACATCACATGATACGTATTTTCCAGTACTGTTTTAAATTCTTAACATAAATGCGACTGCGTATAGAATGACCACATGAAAAATACTCAGTACACTAAATAAATAATTTTCATTTGATGATTTAAACGAAAGGGAGAGGTAATTTATTAGAACTCAATTCTGTTTGAAGTCAAAATACTGAATAATACTGTGGGGTTGGCTGACGGTCGGTTTCTCAATCTACCTCAACCTGCATCATTCCTCATTGAATCAGAGAACACAATGATAAATTTTGCAAGGTACGAAGCGTTTTTTTTTTTTTTTTTTTTTTTTTTACTGAGTGCACTAATGAAATTGAAAATCAAAATATGCTTATTTTTTCCTTGTCCTACATTTCTTTTCACAACGAGGTCGAAAGAACATACACTAAACCAGTGAAATTATTGGGAAGCTGACTTCTGTAACACCAAACCCACCGATTTCTCTGTAAATGTAGTCACGGGATAACCGTGAAGAGAGATCGCCTAAATTCAGATGTTATATGAATTGGTGCGTTGCGAATACAACGGTGATTGTCAGTAAAGGAAGAGACTACAAATATCTTCGTGTTGGGAAAACCTTGAATAGAAATTTGTCTCTTGACAACTGCCTTTGAAGTTTGAGAATTGCGAAAAAAATCCATTTATATTCATTGTGCCTTTTTGGCGATTTTCATTATACCTCAGTCTACAGGATTTTGGCAGTTATAAGAAATAATGGGGGTATTTCAGTAAATCAGATTTCCGCAAAAAGGACTCACTCGGACACTCTTCTCAAAACTATAGAAACTCAATTAGAGGGGCTGAAACCATCTGCTTAATTTCTGCAACCACTGAAAAAAGTTGTTCACAAGAAAAATAAGGACAGCATCGATACATTAACGCACGTATTCAATTAAGGCAATTTTTGTGCTTTCTCCTGCTCACAAAAAAAAAAATCTATTAGCACAAAACCTGAAAGCATTTCTGTTATTCTGTAACGACTGAGTTATTGATTTTATTACTATAAATTGTGTCAAAGTGTCAGTTGTCTATGAAGCCGAATTTCCACAACAATTTTCCTATAGGAAAGATCTTCTTCGGTGTTAGCAACCTATTAAGTGTTATTAATTTAAATGATAGTGTGATCGTTTAAACAGAGAACTGAAGGCTTCCTTAGCCTTGGTCTCCCCTTTTACACACACTGGTTTGAGGTAAATTTATGTTCATGTTCTCTTACCCACGCATATAGTGCAAGTATTTTTGTGTGCGCTGTGTTCTTGAGAGAGAGAGAGAGAGAGAGAGAGAGAGAGAGAGAGAGAGAGAGAGAGAGAGAGAGAGAGAGAGAGAGAGAGAGAGAAAATCTCTTGATGAAGTCAGGCATAAAATCTTGAAGCAGACTATCACTTCCGCATTACTTATCAAGCCTGTTTTACAAAGCCAAGCAACATCAGAAGCAAGAATGTTCTCAAATCCAAAATGTTTTTCTTTGTCAATTATAGTGGATGAAGTGGCTGTACTTTGAATACATAATTAAAATATGCGTGCACTTTTTTTGCGATATACTTCATCGCGCATGAATTTTATGACTTGTAAAGTAAGGATTTACTTTTACTGTCACTTAAGTATGGCTGACGCCGAAGGATGTTTCATTTACATAATGGCCCTGATAATGATAACGCGGCCCTTGTCTTCCAATGGAGGAGATACGTTAACGCTTCTTTGTATTAAAGATAGACGTTCCAAAAGCCTCAAGATAGTCGAAAGAAGACATTTCTTGCTAGAAAGCGTGTCACGATCGCACATAAACACTAGCATACTTTGCTAAATATATTTATAAGCTAGAAAACCAGTGAGAGAGAGAGAGAGAGAGAGAGAGAGAGAGAGAGAGAGAGAGAGAGAGAGAGAGAGAGAGAGAGACTAACATTTCTTCCTTATAATCTAGGGAGAAATGAATAGATAATGACAATGGCGAACTATATATTGAATTAAAAAAAAAAAACACCAAGAAGGCTTCTAGTACTTATCAGAACTGTTTGCTGTGTTATTTGTTATAAGCAAAGATTACGAGGTGTTGACCATTAAGAATGTACATTAGTGCATCGAAAAGACCCGAAGAGCACTCACTATAAATCTCTAAATCGGTCCATCATATAACCTTGCATTTCACCTTTTGAATGTTTTTTTTTTTTATGAATATCTCTTATGAACACTGTTTTAACCAAGGCATTTTTACAAGGCAAATATATCGTAAACTATTAACTCATTATTTTATGTAGTAATAAATCAAAGTCCTTCAAAAGCACGTTAAAAGAAGAAGAGGAGGAAGAAGATATAGTGATGCTACAGAGTAAAAAATGTATCGACGTTTTGGATTATCAAAAAATTGACCTCAGTTCAACAGTGGAAAAACACCCAAGCTCCTTTTGCTGATTTTGTTTTCCCATAGTACAATCTTATGAAAAACTTTAACTCTTCTGAGAAAAGTTTTGCAAGTTTGACTAAGCATAAAATGGGTCTAGTCAACGACCTAGTCCTGAGATCTGGTAGACCCACATTTTTTGTTCTAGTAGTCAGTTGAACTGTTCACATTAGCTCTGGTTTTTTACTTTTCTTATTATTTACTTTTATGTCATTTCTTTGTTCTTTTGATGTTGCAATTATTTCGTAGTGATCTGTATCTTAAGCAGAGTGATTTTTGTATTTTAATTTGCCGAATTTCTTGAATTTTTTATGTTTTAGCCTTGGATGTGTGTGTGTGTGCGTGAGTGTGTATGCATGATATGATCTTGCATGGTCCTGTGGTTAATACCTTCATTTCACCTCTGCTGCTGGTCGAGGAGAGGTGGGGAAAGGACTTAGGCTCGCTTCTTGTAAATTTTATTTATGGCGTTGTTGACCGGCGTGTAGTGAATCAGTGCACTCGTGAATTAATGTAGGCTTTAGCTTTGTTAATTTGCAGCCAAAGTGAAAGAAAGCTTGGGTTTAGCAACTTTATATCAAAAGACTTGCAGAGAACCAGAAGGTTCATAGCTTCTGGTGCCTCTCACTCTACGATGGAACAGGGATATTCCATCACACTAGTCTCACATCCACAAGGTCCAGGTTTGATCCGGGGTACAGACTCAGATGTGAATGGCACGAGCGTCTGCTGGGTTCGAAAAATGGTTAGGAGGCTAGAAACCCATTGGCGACTTATTGAGAGCCAGAAGGTTCTACTCCTCTGTTGCCACCTCCCTAAAGAGGAAAAATGAAATACACACACACACACACGTATATATATATATATATATATATATATATATATATATATATATATATATATATATATATATATATATATATATATATATATATATGATATAAATATATATATATATATATATATATATATATATATATATATATATATATATATATATATATATATATAACTTTTTCGTTCCTCTTGTTTATTGTAAATTCAGCTGTAATCATGAACTATTGAGAATCCTTGGTACTTAGATATTAAATCTTATTTGTGATACCGAAATAAATGGAAATAAAAGATAAAAAGCAAACCTACCTACCTACAGTAAATGCCGGACAGAAAATTTCACCAGTATCTCTCGGGACGATCTAATAGGACAGTCCCTGTGAACTAAACATTCCATTATGGTCGGGAAAAATTATGAATTAATGATGAATTATTTTCGTGATAAACTTGAAGAGAAAGTTAAGGCAAGTTTGCTGGGTCCAAGAAAAACTTTCTAAAACGAAAATTCTTAGCGAAAATAAATTCTTCATTGAAAGAATATGCTGCTTTGCGAAGTAACGGAAATTATCTTTGAGAGGGATTTCCACATGAGGAACCTGAAGGAATCCCAAATGAGGTCTCAATAAAGTGAATGAGCACTAAATAAGAATAATCTATTACAGTGTCAAAGAAAGGCATTTTGTTATCTGTTTCCTAGAGCATAACTAGAGGTTAATCGAACCATTCATTTTAGGTGGAACTTAGATATAGACTGAACCAAGGCTCGGATAAATGGCTGTTCTCTGTCCGGATCTTATTTCAGCAAAGATCATAAAAATGAGAAAGAACTTTCATCACACTTGTAATATAGCTTTTATTAAAAGTACGATGTTTTGTCAGCAACTTTCATTGCAGATCAAAGATATTTAGATTTTCTTAATTTTCGAAAGATTGAGAGATGAGTGCAGAAACCTATTGGATTAATCTTTTAAAAGGCGACTTCTAGTGCATTTTTGTAATTAAGTTGTCAGTTAATGTACTGAGTCATTCATTACACTTCATACTAAAGTTTTCATCTTATGTTTCTCCGATACTGTGTAAGACCGCATCGTGGACGTAAATCATGAAAATGTTTTGTTTCCCTTATATGTCTGGAGTAAGAGAAATAGCTGCTCTTTAAAGGATAAGTTTTTATTTCTCTTGCCCTGACTGAAATGCAATTTACAGGGACTTTTAATATTCTAAAAACATAACTCTTACTGTATGTTGGAAACATTCTTTTTATATTCTCTGAGAAAGGCGTGTATTCTAACAATTACTTCACCTATCATTTAAAAGTTTATGAGATCCCTTCCTTTTTATGTCCCTTCCCTTCTAGTCAACAGCAAATTAAGAGCTTGAGCACGGAGGTCTGAAGTTTGCGAATCATGGGCAATCTTCATATATGTCATTATGTCTCAAAGAGAATATCAGTTATTCTGTTCTGAAAGGGCAACCTTCTTAATGATCTTAATATGAATGTATGTGCAGAGCGTGTATAACTAACACACACAGAGAGAGAGAGAGAGAGAGAGAGAGAGAGAGAGAGAGAGAGAGAGAGAGAGAGAGAGAGAACTTCATTTCCATTTCCTTTACTGCTGGCAATGGGAACATTTTCTTGTTTACTTGAGAAGTCTCACCAGAGGAAGAGCCCCCATCCACCTGGCGTCGGGCGTCTCACAGCAAACTCGTGTTTTGGTGTTGTGATCAGAAGCGACATAAATATTCATAGAGTGGCGACGTCCCGAGGTGTTTTAAAGAAAATGTGGCAAAGTTCAGCTACCGATTATCTCCTGATATCGACCCTCCGGCTACCAGGGGGCCCAGCTCCCCTGCTGGCTAGAAAGGAAGAGTGTCTTAACCTTTTCCTCGAAGGTAGGAAACATAACGGAAGAAGATTAGAGAGTAAAAAGAGGAAGCATTTTCTCTTGTTTTGGTTAACAAGGTAGAAGGTTTAGCTCTCAGCACTTGAAGGCTGCTGGAAAACACAGGGATTGTGGATCAAATTCTTGAGTAAAGCTCAAAAGTCAAACAAAAAATATTTAAAACAATATTCAAATACTATGTTACTTTTTTTTACAACTTAGGCATACATTTCACAGTTACAAAGTAATTGACCTTAATTATCAACACCTGCAAATACTTATACAGTAATGGCAAAAACATGACTCGCCTTTAAATACGAATATTACTTTGTAAGTGGAATAGCCACATTGGAAAGTAAAAGTCCTTAGTGTTTGAATTTTTAGAACATTTGACAGCTTACGTAAGTAAGAGTAATACTTCCTATTGCATTCGTGCCATATTTTTATCATTAAAATATGTTACATGATGCTGCAAAATTGCAATGACTTTCATCGTTATTAGTGTTGTTATCAATATACGTACATTCAAGCTTATTAGATATTACAGTTTATTGTTATCTTCGCTTGTGAAGAGGTTTTGAAATTCCATATCGGTCATCTGTTGTAGTTAACAGCGAAGAAGAGATTCACATGGCAGCCTCACGTTGGCTGATTATCAAAGCTAAGTACATAGAGGTCTGCTAAAGCTAATAACCATTAATTTTCCCCAAATATTTTCTCAGAATATGTCCATAGATTTATAGAAAACCTCATTAAATAAGGAAAAAAGGAAACAAATAATTGCTAGTTTTTCAAATCGACTCCATGATGACATTCAATATTTGTTGGTAATGAAAATAGTGAAAATATGGAAAAGTTACAAAAGTGTCAAAGGGGAAAAAGTATATCACGATTCAGTG
>JANJGK010007461.1:7500-17500 GCA_039081455.1 Macrobrachium rosenbergii | reverse complement strand
GTACAGATCACACGGGACTTAAATGGCACTGGATGAATGATCGGGCTAGGTGTAGGGAGACCGAACCTAGTTGAATCCCATACAGGAATGTGTGCTTTGTTTAAGGTGGTAAAAGGATAACCCCTCGGCCTTAATCAAAAGTGAAATCATGGCAGAATGTGATGCCAATCCAATATTGAGCAGTAGAAAAACAAACTGGAGTTTGTGTTGTCTTTGTCAGAAGGACAAAAGAGGTGAGCACTTGACATCACCTCCAAGTCATCATATCCTAGACCATGATGGGTACACAATGCTGGCAAGGAACATTCCCATGTTCAGTGAAATTAATGAAATGCCACTGATAATGGATCCAGCAAGGCTGGATGAAGGTGATGGCATAGAGGCCACTCTCAGGAAAAATGCAGCAAAATACCATGTGAACTGTCGCTTGTTGTTTAACAACACTAAACTGGACCGTGCAACAAAGCGACAATCCAATGACCAGACCAGCAACACTGAGACTAGTCGTGCAAAACTGCGCCGAACCAGTCATGACAATGAAGTTTGCATTTTCTGTGAGAAAGTGGCACCTGCATCTGATCTCAGACAGGCTAGTACTAAGGGCCTTGACTTGAAATTGCGTGAATGTGCAGAGATACTTAGTGATGGCAAGCTCCTTGCTAAGTTGACTGGTGGGGATGTCATTGCACAGGAGTTTAAGTATCACCATGCCTATCTTTGTGCCCTCTACAACAGAAAAAGGTCCTACCTGAGGAGCCTTGAGAAAGACCAAGGTAGCACTGAGTCAGAATCAGATGTGTATCCACTAGTTCTGTCAGAACTGATGACATACATTGTTGAAAACAACCTTTGTTCAGATGATCCAGTCACATTTCGGCTGGCAGATATTTGCCACCTCTACCAACAACGTCTGGAACAATTAGGTGTAGAGTCACCAAGTGTAAATTCCACGAGACTCAAAGACAAACTTCTGGCAGAAATTCCAGAACTTGAGGCTCATAAATCTGGCAGAGATGTATTACTTGCATTTCAAAAGGATGTGGGAAAAGCACTTGCTCAATCATCTGATCTTTCAGAGGCAGTTATCATTGCTAAAGCAGCAAATATTCTCAGAAAGTCTATACTTGATCATCAGTCACGGTTTGATGGCACATTTTCTGAGGCTTGTGTACGAAATTCTGTGCCTCCTCTCCTGCTCCAGTTTGTAGGGATGGTTGAGCATGGGGCTGACATCAAGTCACAGTTACGATTTGGAGCATCAAAGTCAGACCAGGCCATTGCACAGCTCATGCAGTTCAACTGCTACTCCCGATACAAAGAGGGAGCAACAACTCATAGACACTCCAAAGACAGAGAAACACCATTCCCAGTCTACATGGGACTCTCAGTCTATGCCAAAACCAGGAAGAGAAACCTGGTTGAAATGCTACATCAGTATGGCCTCAGTATCTCTTATGACAGAGTACTGGAGGTCTCTGCACAGTTAGGAGATGCCACAGTTAGCAAATATGTGGAGGAGGGTGTGGTCTGTCCCCCAGTACTGCGAAAAGGGTTGTTCACCACTCATGAGGCTAGTCTTCAGGGACTGGAAAAGTGCTCTCATGAGGAAGCTGACACCCGCATCTTTCTCCATGCCAAATATGCCACAGAACATGGAGCCAAGACCATCACGGTTAAAGCAAATGACACAGATGTTCTTGTCGTTGCAGTCAGTGCTTTCTCCACTCTCCACAATCTAGGGCTAGAGAAGCTATGGGTGGCATTTGGCCAAGGCCAGAGCCTGCGCTGGATTGCTGTGCATGACCTGTGCAACTCTCTGGGCCAGGAGAAGGTGAATGGCATGCTCTTCTTCCATGCGTTCACAGGCTGTGATACAGTGTCAGCCTTCCGGAGCAAGGGCAAGAAGACCGCCTGGCAGACATGGAACATCTTTCCAGAGGCCTCCACTGTGTTCTCCAAACTGAGTCACTACCCTCTCAGAGTGGAAGAGAGTGACCTGAAGGTCCTGGAGAGGTTTGTCATACTTATGTATGAAAGATCCAGCACTGCTGGCACTGTGGATGAGGCTAGACTTGATATGTTTGCCAGAAAACAAAGGGCATATGAGGCCATTCCACCAACCAGGGGAGCTCTCCTCCAACACACCAAGCGTGCTGCGTACCAGGCTGGTTGTGTGTGGGGGCAGGCCACCCAGTGTCAGCCACAGCCAGAGAACCCTGCTGAGTGGGGATGGCAAAAGTCTGGTGAAGCATGGCAAGTCCTCTGGACAACCAACTCGCCCTTAGCCAAGAGTTGCCAACAGCTTACCAAATGTGGATGCAAAGCAGGCTGTCGGGAAAGGTGCAAGTGCTACAAGCTGGGTCTTCCCTGCACAGCTCTGTGCACTTGCAAATGTGAAGTCTAGATAAATATTGCCCTCTCTTCAGTAGATAATCTAGCTTGAGCATCCAACGTGTCATGCTATGCCTACCTTCTTATCCTTGAATTTTTCAAAGGTGTAGGTTGAGAGACCTATACATAGATTGGTTGCGTTTAGTCCGTATTTCTCTTCTTTTCTTTTTATGGTTACAGTCTTAGACACAATGTTGTATGTGACCATACCATTACTATTTCAGTTGAAAATAGCATATTAGTTAAACTGTCTGATCACATGAATATACCATTAAATAAAAACAGTTGGTCTCTATGTCTGCTAGCGCTGTGGATAGAAAAAAAAAACTTTTATGGCAACCATTTTGTACGCCATCTTGGTTACAATTCATTTAGTAAGGGTTTTCAATAAAATGTGTGGTATGGAACATTTTTATAACCTAAAAGTCGAGGTTTAAAAAAAAAAAACTGGCATATTCCATCCAATAGATGCTCCCAAACCAGTGAATCTCAACATAGATGGCGGCCATTTTGAAAAATAGCCGCCATCTTGGATTTTCAGGTGGCCAGCGCCCTTTTCTAAGAGAGCGTAGTCTTAGGAATGTTTGTGCCAAATTTCATGCTTGTTTCACTATCTGAACGATTTTTACAGCAATCTGCTGCACTATTACTTAACGTGTGGCCACAAGCTGATACTTTAGTCTATAACTGCACTGTCTTTACCCTGTTCCAATTAGAACTTAAAGGGCTAATTATTAGAAGATTATTATTGCTAGTTGCTCTAGATGATTATATCACATACCAAATCAAATATTTTGTAAGGATATGATGCTTGTATTTCTTAAATTCTTGTAGTCATGAAAAAATTTATTTTTTTCGCTTTTACCGTCTTTTACTGTTTTGCTAAGGATAGTGGACATACATCTTTGCAGCAACAGTGTCAAGAAAATTGGTGATGATTCCAGGAAACAAACAATCAATCAAGTGAGTTTAAAACAAATTTTTTTGAAAATTTAGAAATAATAAGGATGATCAAATTGATTATCTAGAAATGAGGAAATCATTCAATATGACAAAGATACTCATTAATCCTACGAGTTCGTCGTAACTGTTTAGAAGTGGGTTATGCCTCTCATCATGTTGGTAATGTTAAGACTATGAATTCGATTTTCACTTCAAAACTCTTCACCCGGTTTCTCTCTCAGTATCTTAAAGTATATGTGGGCTTTTATCAACAGAACCAATTATCTATTAGAAAATAATGATAACAGTATGTTTTAGAAATTGACGATAGAATACATTTACAACCCACATTAAGCAAATTTTCCTTTTCGAAAACCTCTACATACTGTATAATAAAATGACCCATCCAGTATATAATAATTTGTCGGTTACTGTGATGAGATACTTATATCATGCAAAATATATTTTTTTAAGAATTTAAAAATATAACTAAACGCACCAGTTACCACTTAATGTAAGTAGTGGCAACGTGGTTAGTGCAATATTGCTTGTCAAGCTTGGCCGAGCTGTCTTCATAATATATTACAGTAACTTACTGAACCTTTTACCAAACAGAACACATAATTCTTTTTTAAAAATGTGTGAAATCGGTAAAGATAGTTTTCTTCAAATGGTACTGCTGCCGATTTTCGTTGTGATAATTATAATGCCAGATAATTTTGGCAATCTCAATAAGGAATAAATCATTGCTGTAATCTAAAGAAAATATCAGTCAATAAAGTAATATTTTGACCAGATTAATGAATATTATAAATTTCTGAAGACACATTATAAAGATCTTGGGAAAATAGTGGTTAAGGTTTAATTAAAATTAAATTGAACCTTTATGGCCAGTGCATAAATGTCACTGGACTTTTAAGCAAAGTCAATGATGATGGATGAATAACTCGTTAAATAATGAAATAATTCCTCAGACTTGTGTTGGAAAGAAGGCACCGTGTCTTTATTGCATAGGGATTAAGTAAAATTTCTCTTCCCCATCTATTGTTTCAGCTTCGTTACGGAAGAGGTGGAAGATTCCATGCCCGTTGAGATTTCGGCCAGTTTGAGAATATCCATAAAGCTGGGCACGGTTGCATGATTTTACTGTTCGGTGACACGAAAGGTATTTTAACCACTGATTCGGATAGAGTCATTCAGTGCGATCTTAGAGGCTAGGTGTGATGGATACGAAAGAAATCGTGACAGTTTTACAGGGTTCGCTAGTGAGTCTTATTAAATATTTAGGTGTGTTCGCTTCGGATGAAGTTGGTGCGTTTAAAATACCTGCGAATAGAATTAAACCTCTAGTTTTTATATCTAATACTCTACCCTCAACTTCTAGTATTGACCTTGTCGGACATTGGGTGTGTTTTATATAGACTGTTCGCCTAGGGATACAATCTACTTTTTTGACAGTTACGGTATAAACCCGCAAATTTATTCGGGTAACTTCTCATCTTTTCTCGTTGCACATTCGGACTTTACCCTTCGCCAGTCCGTAAGGCAGATACAGCCCGATAATTCTTACAAATGTGGTCTTTACTGCGTTTTCTTCGTTCACTGTACGAGTCATAAAGGGTTAAAATCGGTTTTGTCGTTAATGAGTGTCGTCTTCTCCACGAGTCATTTGAAAAGTAATGACAAGTGGGTGACGGAATACTATTTCAAATTTTTCAAGAGGGTGCGGTGTTCACGCTGCAGTTAGGTCATTAAACGAACTCTTACATACAAGGAGTGCATGCATTGTTTAAATGAAAGGTAATGATTAATTCCATTTTTAAAAAACGTTGCTAATATACATCACATAATTAATTTTCGGGACGTTCGGTTTTTCTAAGACATTTTATTTTTCTTACTTAGGATGAATGGTCAAGGAGGAGGGGGGGGGGCCGAGGAGGAGGAGGAAGACTATTAAATTAACTATTTCATCTCTCTATCTCTCTCTCTCTGTACAACATTTAATTTCAAGTGTGATTGGAGTTCTTTTTGGAAAATTGATTTGGAAAATAATGAAAATGTATCTTTTAGGTTTTAACTGTAAAATTTGAATATGACATTTCATAGAGAGTCAGCTCCCATTTCGAAAACGCCTATAAATACCTTGTAATAAATCTGATTTGACTTTTATATTCTATTTTTGCTGATACTGTGATGAGATACATCATATGCAAAATATATTTTATAAAACGGGAAATGAACAGTATTAAAAAAATCATAT
Organism: Macrobrachium rosenbergii; assembly: GCA_039081455.1. Classification (NCBI taxonomy): domain Eukaryota; kingdom Metazoa; phylum Arthropoda; class Malacostraca; order Decapoda; family Palaemonidae; genus Macrobrachium; species Macrobrachium rosenbergii. The sequence continues at coordinate 11,907 of JANJGK010007461.1, read as the reverse complement.
TACCATAATTACAGTTTGTCTGTTAAGCTCGGCGCTGGTAACATGGTCAGTTTAATATCACAAGTCAAGCTTGGCTGATACGAAAAGAGACACATCGATGCCATTTTTTAATGTAGTAATGATATTACTATATTATTTCGTCAGTCTCAACAATGGATAAAGTAATTACTATAACCTAAAGAAAATATCAATTAGTAAGGACAAAACATTACTTGATAAAGAAATATTTCAGTCATTTCAGCCCTGACACAAGGATTTTGAGAAAAAAAGGGGAACCTTGAACTGTAAATAAGCTGTGACTTTACAGCCAGAGAATCTTTATGGACAGTTAAGTAAGTAATTAAAAATGAATTACTTATATGATCCTCTCAAACAATGCCCTAACTCCATGTTCCTGCGTTTTAAAGAAGACAGCGGTTTCTTTTTCATAATTTTTCATTGCTCATAAACTGTCTATTTATTTAGGATGCAGGTAAAAAACCACATTATTTTATGATACTATATCTATATTTTCCTATGATCTATTATTTTCTAATTTGTGTTGCAGAAGGAGTAACGGAGGGAAGATCTTAAAAATAGACATAAGTATGGTAATTTATATTTCTGTATACATTTGTTGCATGTAGAAAGTAGCAGGCTTCAATTTTTTTTAAATCTCTCTCTCCTCTCTCTCTCTACGTGTATGTTCTAAATTAATCGTAAAATAATTAGGCTTCAATAAGGCGGGATTGTTTAGATTCCATGTTGTTTAATATACAAAGTTACAAGCTTTCGAAGATATACGGTTTTCTTCTTTAGGTACCGAAGCACTGCAGAGGTGACAGCTATCCTTGGGTAAATATGTTTTGTGCTCCACCCAACATCTGTTGTTCCTTTTTTCTAATCCCTGGGGTGTCATGCCCGTTGATCTTTAGCTACTCCTGCCCTTCCCTGGAGTCTTCTTGATCTCCATGGCCGTATGCTTATTCCTTCTCTGTTCGGAATTATATCCCTGGTATAAGTTTTTTTTGCATATGTTCTTTCTTGGAATTCTGGTGTAATTTCCTACAAGAAATCTTTTCCTCAGAATTATTCCCAACGATGCATTCCATCGTTCTTTCTTAAGAGTTTATGAGGGTGTTCTCTACGATCACCCTCGATGTTTTATTCTCGTTAGTTTTCTGTAAAAGAAAACTGTTGTGCCGGCTTTGTCTGTCCGTCCGCACTTTTTCTGTCCGCCATCAGATCTTGAAAACTACTGAGGCTACAGGGCTGCAAATCGGTATGTTGACCGTCCACCCTCCAGTCAGAAGATCATAGCAAATTGCATCTCTCTCACATCAGTAGTTTTTATTTTATTTAAAGTTAAAGTTAGCCATAATCGTACATCTGGCAACTATATAGGACAAGCCACCACTGGGAAGTGGTTAAAGATTTATGGGCCGCGGCTCATACAGCATTATGCCGAGACCACCGAAAGATAGATCTATTTTCGGTGGCCTTGATTATACGCTGTACAGAAAACTCGATTGTGGTGAAGAAACTTCGGTGCATTTTTAACTTGTTTTTATTGATAAAATCTGCATTTTTCCAGCCGATGTTATGGTTGTAATTCCAGCAATTTTTGGCCAGTGCCGAGGCATGGTTGCCGTGGCGAATGTTCTGCTTATGCTGGCTTGCTCTCTCCTCGCACGATTTGCCGCTCTTGCCAGAATATACTTTATCCCAATTGTCACAAGGTGCTAGGTTAGACCCTGCCCCTCTTCCCCTCCCCTTTCACAGGTATTTTATTTCTGGTTACCTTATTCCTAATGTTGTTTTTATAATTCCCGACTAATCTATTATTTTCAGTCTCTTGTTTAATTCCTTAATAATGTTATTATCTGGAATGATGACCGTATATTTCTTGTTTATAACCTCTTTGTCTTAGTGCCTCTCCCCATAATAGTGCTTCCTAACCTTACTATGCGCCTTGCCCCACCAGAGAGTCGGGTATCTTATTTTTTTTTAAAAGAAGCGAATAGATATTCAAACTCCTGGTCCACATACGGTGGGCTCCAAACCCCATAGCCCCTAATAATCAACCCTACCATCATCCCTATCATGATATACTTCGTGAGGGCCGAATACATGTTTATGTAAACGTTTACATGCGATTAGGTGGGCGATAAATATTCTACTCATAAGAACAAGGTGGCCATGGGTTCTGTCGCCCATTTTGACGAATATATTTAAGGAATGGCTGGAGACAGAAGAGATGGGAAAAATTAAGATACTCGTACGTGGGTTCGAGATAGTTAAGTGGGTTAGGTATGTAGATGACATTTTTGTAATATACCCTGGCGAGAAAGAGAAATTGGTTATTTGTTTGGGTGAATTTAATCAGATTAACGAACAGACTAAATTTACTTTTGAAGAGGAGAATGATGGGACAATACCTCTTCCTGGATGTTAAACTCACAAGGGCAGAGTATAGTATATTCAGAAAGAACACACATGTAAACGATTACATACACTTGTATGTACGAACATTCAAGAAACATTGATATCTACTGAAACAGAGCTCTTGAAAATGACTGACTTGGATATTTTCTTTAATGGTCTAAATCCTGAAAGCAGCAAACCCTCTTAAACAATGTTTAGAAAAGAGTTATAAATGAGTTTGGAATGAATAGCTAAGACACCCATCAGCTATAATCAGTAAATTTAAGTTTTTATTAAAAAGTCCTAACGCTAAAAATGGTACTAAAATCAATTAAATCAAATCTATACTAAAACTAATTGTCATGGTTGATTTTGAAGCAATATCTCGGATGTAAAAAATAATATAAGTAATTATTGTTCAATGCCTATTTAATGACAGCAATTAAATTAGTGTAGCGTCATTGATCCCTTGAAGTTGTGACATTATATAACTCACAAGCAGCCAATGAGGATGCTAGTGCTCGTATTCAAGGTATTTGCAAAAGTGAAATTTTCAGCCTTTCCGAAACCTTAAAAAAAGCAGAGTAACTGCTACAATCTGAACTAATTCGTGCCTCATAATAAATGAAATTAACGCTCCACCACCTTATATATATTTCTAAAACATAAGAGTTTACTGAGTTGTAGAAAAAGGTCCGCAAAAAATATAACAAACTGGGAAAACCAAATCTGAACTTTTCCCACTCCAACAATTTCTGTTATCTTGAACATTTAATGCTTCTTTAACTAAAACCATGATTAGTGAGACGTAACTCACGATAACACTTACCAGCAGAAGAGCGCTGTGTCTAACTCATGTTTTGACCTTGTGGGTAATTAGTGGTTTCGCATCATTAGCAAACAAGACAGAAATAGCAGATACGCCACATTCAGCCACTGGGATTTTAACTTGTCTCCCCTAAACGAGGGTAAGTCCTTTCCGTAGTTTTGTTTCAAATCATGTTTATCACTTGAATTCCGAATTTAGTAAATAATCCCTTTGTCTATGAATTATGAAATCGGGATAATTGAATAAGATACTCTCTTTTGAAAGAGTCAATATCATTTTGTTGAAAGTTAGTAATAGTTAATTTCATACAGATGTTTATACTCTAATAGATAATAAGTGAAGAAAAAGAAAAGCAATACAAGAAAAGAGAAAAGCAACAAACGATAACAATAATTTTACAGAGTCATATGGAAAACGTCAGTCGCTACTTATCACTGAATGGGAATTTATAACTAATAAACAATTTTCCATTGGGGGATTCAATATCAACCATCCTCCACCATGATATTCCTTAGAGTAGTGCAATTTGGATAAAAAATGACATTTGTACCTTCATATTTGTGAATATAAAATTCTTGGTTTACGCAATAAAAATTCATAAAGAGCTACGTGTTTAAAATGTACCAATCTGCTATCATGTTTGAGTAGGTTGATATAGATTTCTATTACCTTTCTTGACAATCTGAATGATAACCCGCCCTGAAAGCCATCGATCTGCACAGTCTGGCGTTCGAATCTCCCGGGTCCCAAATAGTTTATTAAATATAAATCTCCTTTGGTGATATTGCTGAGGTAGAGCAACTCGGACATTGAACGACATTTGCTGCATGATGTTTGTGAGTATTATATAGATATATATATATATATAATATATATATATAATATATATATAATATAGTATATATTAATATATATATAATTCATGAAGCTACAAATGTCGCTTAATATCAAATTTCATGCTACCTTGAGGACTATCTCCAATGGAAAATTATCACCGAAGGGGAATTTATATAAGTGATAAACGAATAAGTACCACCAGGACGCAAACCTTGACATGGACCATTCAGCGACTCCAGTGGACGTTACCACCGGGCCATCAAGAGAGGTATAAATCATTACCGAGTCTGCTGTACGTTTTTTCCCATCGTGAGCGGGGAAATTGTACTTAGCCTCGG
>JANJGK010007460.1:5000-31258 GCA_039081455.1 Macrobrachium rosenbergii | reverse complement strand
CATGAGACGTACAGTAGTTAGATAAGAAAAGGTCTGTGAATGGAGAGTATGTAGTATCGTGATGATAATGATGAGAAAGTTGAAAAATATCGAAAAGAGTTTTGGTATTTTCAGATGGGACAAAGCAGTGGGCATTCATCAGCAAGGACGGCGACTAATAGTCATAATGAAAACAGATTAAGCTCGAGCTGTGTACAAATGGTGGAACGATGGTAGTGGCTGATTCATTCGGTTATATGGAACTGAATATTAACGGATGATGGTAAGAGACGAGAGAAGGAGTGGATCGCAAATCAGAGGAGATAGAAAGCAGAGGAGGGATCTGCGCAAAATATTTGCATAGATAAGGTCATAAGCGTAGGGGAAGGAGTAGAGAGAGAGAGAGAGAGACAGATACTGAGGCGATGACTCTATGGAGATAAAGAGGTATTTAAGGGGGAAGACTTGAATATGTAGGAAGTGAAAGATTATAGAAAGGATAGATGTGGAGACGCAGTTTGTGTTGGGAAATTGATGCCCTTCTGAGCTAGTCTTTTGTTTTATGTATATGAAGCAGCTAATGTTGTCAGATATGATGCTCGATTCGAAATTCATTAATGAATAATGCACTGACCTGCCTGGTATTATACACACACACATATATATATAAATATATATACATTATATATATATATATATTATATATATATATATATATAATATTATATTATATTATATTGAGTGATTATATTATTTTTGCTTTATGATTTCAGTTGTGTGAGGTATAGCCTCAGAATTATTCAACTGCCAAAAAAAGAACACGTAGGAATTTTTAAAAACTGCAAATGAATTTCCGAATCAATGTTATGAGATTGTACAACGTCAATTTAGACGTCAGAATATTTCGTCGGAAAAGCCTTTCCGATTTCTTCGAAAATACCTAAATGAAAAGGTAGAATGAATTTTACTGTTAGACATAATCCTATATTCTTTGTTTCACTGACACTAATTTTCATATATATATATATATATATATATATATATATATATATATATATATATATATATATATATATATATATATATATATATATATAGAGAGAGAGAGAGAGAGAGAGAGAGAGAGAGAGGAGAGAGAGAGAGAGAGAGAGGAGAGAAGAGAGAGAGAGAGAGAGAGAGGAGAGAGAGAGAGATGGAAATTATTGATGAGAGAAGGGAAGCGTTTAATTTTTAAGCTGTTCGCAGTATTTATTAAAATGACGGAAGGGGGGAAGGAGGAATGTAATTCATTAATGTGAATGGACATAGAAAAGTGAACTTGAAGGGACATATTTAATATAAAAAAGCGAAAGACGAATCAGGATGGAAGTAATCTTCTGGTCATAGTAAATCAAATAGAGAAGAGAAATTTGACTGGGAGAAAGGGTGTCCGGGCATTACGTAAGATTTATTGACATTCTAGATTTCGTGAGTGAAACTTGTCTCTGAATGTGACTGAAGGTTTTCTCCATCTCAATTTATTACTTCTGAGTTTTGCATAATTCACCTGAATTTTGTTACTTGTTATCTATAAAACATGTATACAGTATATATATATATATATATAAAATTATTATATATATATATTTATATATATATATATATATATATATATATATATATTAATATATATATATATATATATATATATATGAGTGTCTAACAACCTTTCTGCTACCAGCTTTCTGAGAACCGGAAGGCTGTGCCATTGTGTGTGCCCCCAACTTCAAATTGGTAAAAGTAGTATGGTGATATGTTGTAAAATATTCTAATAAAAATGTCCTTGACCTGTTATGTTCTCATTTGTTAATTGGATGCAAATAAAAACATTAGATGTTAATTTTCTTTTGTTAATTTTTGAAGCTGGGCCACTTGTAAGGTCTGTAGGTATAGAGTACCCCAACATTTGAAAAAATTCCGAAAAATATTCCGTTCTAATATTTTCAAACCTAAAAAAAAAATCTTTTAGCAACTGATAGGAGGAATTATCTACTAACTACTAAGACCATATTTAGAATCCCAGTCATTCCTCATCTATGAAGTTGTTGTTATTTTTATTATTATTATTATTATTATTATTATTATTATTATTATTATTATTATTATTATTATTATCAACTGTGAAGTATAAAGTCCTTTAAACATAGAAGACAGCTCAGAATTGTAAGCTCTATATGAACGTTGAGGTAAGCCTGCTCTTGTCCCTAAACTTGGTGGGAGTCCTGATGAGGGCCATTGATCTTTGCAAGGTCAGCGCTAATTTAGGGGAACCAAGGATATGCCGAGAGGAGATGAAGTTCATTATCACGTGAAGTCCTTATCTGCTGGAACACGATATCTTGATAAGGGGAGATAATTCAAGGGGGGCTGACGCTCATTTGCTTGCACCGTGCTTGTTATCTGGTTCTTGCTTTCTTCGTAGAACAAGGGGACTTTAGGGTAACGTGAAGGTAATTATTTTTTTGTTGAAGATTGAATGGAGTTGTGGCTGTAGACGGGAACAAAATCGTCGAGATGCAATTACTGCTGTAAAAGAAACGGAATGGTGAAGTTACCCCAGCTGTATAAGCTTCATACAGTAAAAGATAGTTTTGTTCTATGTCATCTTGTTTGATGTCCTGCTCTCTCTCTCTCTCTCCTCTCTCTCTCTCTCTCTCTCTCCTCTCTCTCTCTCTCTCTCTCTCTCTCTCTCTCTCTCTCTCTCTATATATTATATATATATATATAATATATATATATATATATATATACTATATATATATATATATATATATATATATATATATATCATACATACAGTATATATACGTTTACACGTACATTTATAAACATATGTATAATTATATTGTATATATTATATATTTTGTTATGTTTGTGGACATTTATTTTGTTTCATGTTTCGTACACTACACCTTTCTTTTCTCTCTTGAATTTTGACTTTTCAGAAATATGGATCATATTTCATGGAAGCTTTAATTAACAATTTGATGTAATTTTGGGTTTTTCTGTATGAATACTTTCATGTAAGGAACAGAGGTAATGATATACCGCCGATTCAACCTTTAAAGAAATTTATTATCGTTTTAAGCTTGAAGAATTGCTATAAGGGACCCTGCCTCCTTCATTGTCATATGATACGATGCTTTTATGTAACACAAAATCCTTGTACCTTGAAATTCGTGACATTTAATGTTTCTTCACCGAACCTGTATTATTTATTATCTATGTTTCTTCCTCCCTCATAACTACTGGCAAGGTATTTCTGGTATAGTATACTTTGTACATCGTTACGAAATCACCAGTACTGCATCAAGTAATAGCTCTTTCAAGTCTCTGAGGTTATATAAGAAATGTGGGCCTCATTTGCTGTAAGTTCTTCTTTGCTGAAGTACAGATATTGGGTTTGGTGTAGATCAGAACGAATTTTCATTGTAGAATTCAGTGATTCATCAAAGTGTTTCAGATGTTTAAAGAAAGAAGTCAAATTAATTAAAGAAAAAGCCATTAATAGAAGTATCCGTAGCTATAGTACTGGATTTGAGACATGAAGAGTCTCTAAAGATAATAGGAGTTTAGTATAAATTGTGATGTTTATGCAGATTGAATAGGTTGGTGTACTTTATTCAAAATAAGCGAGTTGGGCAATATATGGATAATGGAAACGACCTACTTTTAGTATTGCACTGATTCATTTTAATATATCCTGATTTCAGGTACAACATGTGATGGTGTAAATCTATCTTTTCTTTGTTTAGTCTTCAACCTCTGAACAATTTATCGTTGTTTTAATCTTAGTAGTATTAGCAGCAGCATTAGCAGCGGCATTTATTTACTGCTAGGTTCAACGAACCAATATATCGTCTTATTCCTCATTTACAGTTTCATTCTCCTCTCGCATCTTCTTCCTCTTCATCTGGTAATTTTGGTGAGCGGCTCCTCCTGCTTCGCGTTCTTTCATCTTTGACTCCAGTCTGTGCCATCTGTGTGGGCCTTCTCTTTCCCTTCCTTCCTCCTCCTCCTCCTCCTCCTCCTCCTCCTCCTCCTCCTCCTCCTTTCCTAGGTCTCTCCGCGTCCTCCAGAGCCTTTCTTCTCCCGGTCTTGCATAAAGACGATTAAGTGGTCCCACTTCAACAGTGCCGAAAGTTTCTTCTTTGTCTCTACGTCTCCCTAATGAGTTTAATTCATAGTATATTGCTGCTCTCATCCACGCGCCAGATGTGTGCGGAATATTTGCTCTTTTCTTTTCACGACTCATAAAAGGGAAAAAACTCTCCTCCCCTTATTTCCCATCCACCAACACATATACTCGCACCCTCCTTGCCCACCATTCTCTCTCTCCTCTCTCTCTCTCCTCTCTCTCTCTCTCTCTCTCTCTCTCATATTAAGCAAGATTCTTCATCCTAGCAATTCGTTGATTTCGGTACATTTTCTGCCCAAATATCTTGGGATGAAGATGTGTAGGGAGCGAAATAATTGTATTATTTGTTAGGAATTTCATTTTAACATAATTTTACCTTTGCTCTCTTCTAACCTGAATATAAGTAAATATTACAATCGTGCTGTGACATTGGTATGGTGAGTTCAGAACCTTGATTGAAATATCTATCTGTATACTTCATTATATATATATATATATATATATATATATATATATATATATATATATATATATAATATATATATATATATATGTATGTATATGTATATATATTCCGTGTGAAACTATATATACAAAACAATAAGAATTAAAACCTGTCCATATGAGTACCTGAATATTTCAGATGCTTATTTCCGAAGGGATATGAAAATTTCTCTTTATACAGTACAAGGGCTTGTGAGAGGCTGACAGATGCGTGTAGACACTTTTCGTCGTAAAATAGTATTGTTTACTTTAGTATGTAAAGACTCTGTAATTATAATAAAGTATTGTAACCGCCAAAATCCCCTTTTCAACTTTCAGTATGAAATTTTCAGTCTGTAATTTCAAAAGTTTGATGCATATTAAAAAATGACGACTCTGCTTCCATTCTTGTTCCGTTAAAATCCATTATGTCAGGTAGTTAGTCGATTGTAGTGGGTTCTGTTCATGGCAGAAAATGCAATGATCCAGCAACCTCACCCTTTAGAGACAACCATGCATTGGCATTATATACGTCTTTGATAGAAACTATGTTGGTATTGTTTTATGCAGTCTACCCCTACTTACTGGGCTGATACGAACGTCTACTCGCGTACAGGGCCATTTTGACAGAAGAGTCGACCGCCATATCCTGTCTTCTCCGTGCGTTGGCAGGTGTTGCTTGGGGCTCATGTAAACAAGAAATGAATTATTTGCTCTTCTGCAAACCCTCGCCGACGATGCTTAAACAAACATATTCCACTTTCCATGTGTAGATATCTCTCTCTCTCTCTCTCTCTCTCTCTCTCTCTCTCTCTCTCTCTCTCTCTCTCTCTCTCTCTCTCTCCATAAATGTCCACGGTTTATATATATATATATTATATATATATATATATATATATATATATATATATATATATATATATATATATATATATATATATATTTCTGACTCGCATCAGGATCGAACCCAGGTTTTTCAAATGAAAGACCAGAGCGCTGCCAGACATGGGTTCGATCCTGATGTGAGTCAGAATTTTATTTCTGTTCCACACGTAATTGTGTGTTATTTCTAATGTATATATATATATATATATATATATATATATATATATATATATATATATATATATATATATATATATATATATATATATATATATATATATGTGTGTGTGTGTGTGTGTGTGTGTGTATGTTTGTGTTTGTGTGTATATATATATGTATATATCATGTTTGTGTTTTTATAGGTATAGATATGTGTGCGTATATGTATTTATATACACACACACATATATATATATATATATATATATATATATATATATATATATATATATATATATATATATATATATATATATATATATATATATATATATATATAAAACCTTTTAATATGTTGCCGCATTTTTTTGAAGAGCTTTAATTGAAGCTTTTATTAAGTGTCATTTTAGGTATAGTTTTTACATTTTTGTATTGCCAGTGAAAAGTTTTGAGTGTCATCGAAACTCTTGAATGGAAAGCGATTAGTTTGAATTATTATGGCCATGGGGAAATTGGTCGCTATTTTGTGATTTTATAGCGAATGTCAGAAGTGGTGATAAAATTGTTTTATTTGCTTTTTGGACTATTTATTAAATGGTTTATTTGATTGCTTTCTCTTGCTGTCCCTCTGTCGCTCACATACACGTACATACATACACACATATTTATATGTATATGTGTGTATGTATATGTATATATATGTGTGTGTGTGTACGTTTGTATATGCACATATACATACCCAGTACTACTTTCTCCATGTTTTTGTTTCATTATTGCTGTCTCTGTCTCTCCCCGTTCAAGTTTCTCAAAGAGGATAACCCAGATTAACAGATATGTAAGAAGGAGTCGAAAGAAGCTAACTACAAACCAATTTGGTTTTTAGGTTCCCTCATGGTATTGGTACTTCTTATAAAGTCTTTATTAACTTCTTATCTAAATTGCACGAACCCCATTAACTTTTCCTTTTATGGAAATGAATGCATGTGAGTTATATTCACCGAGGAGGCATTTAAAGGATCTTTTTGTGTCAGTGAATACTGCCTCCCTTGCACTTATGCACGTATTTAAACTGCCAAAGTTTATAGAATTAATTTGGTGCCTCATTGCTGAGTATTAATTGCAATACATTCATACATGCATATATACAGTATATACATACATACGAGAGCCGTAACTTATCAGATGCATCGAGGGTCCTGCCCTCTGACATATAACAAAATCTGATGTTAAATGAAGGTCGTATTCTGTGGCTAATATTCAAGCTTTCAGTGTATTCCACAACTAACAGTAATTCCAAATTATTTTTATTAGATTAGATTTAATAAAAATCTGTGAACCAGTAGAAAGTGTGCTACTCATTTCTAAGGTTGGAATTTAATTTGAAAAAGCCTAAGTATGGGTTGCAACACTAGTTTCGTCATTTAACTCTTATTTCCCTGTAAATGAATTTCGTCCATGCCAATTTTTTTTTTTTTTTTTTGTATGTCAGTGTCTTGGATATTCCCTCCTTTTATATTTTTTTCGAGAGAAGAATTTCGTAAAAAAAATTAGCCGAGTCAGGTCTATATTTTGTCTATGGTCCATTATTTGGATTAATAAATTGAACCGGAGCATTAGATGTCACATAGTGCCGTATAAATCATTAGATTGTATTTTACTCATCGTACCCATATCATCACAAATGCTTACTTACCATTTTACCAGGGAAAAATTGTTTTATATTTCCCCGTCATATTTTAGCGCCAGTGGAATGATTCAGATAAATTGGGTCCATTTTTATCTATTGCCGAGACGTCGCTTGTCATGATTAGGTTTTACCTTTTATTTTTGGTGTTGAATGATTTTTTTTTTTTTTGTGTGTAACTTGTTTAAGTAACACACTCGATCACTTTGTGGTAGAGGTGTTTTTACCTTTTTTTATTACATCTTTTTACGGGTTTGTGTTAAAGCGATTTTTTTATATATCTCCAGAAAATAGATTAATGAGATATTAACTAAATTGTGCAGCCAGTTCTTCTTTAGATTAATCACGTTTGAGAAGACTTGTTCCCAACGTTCGAGCTGGTTTCAGCTTTATTGGAACTATTTAATTTAATTTTTACTCCACTGAAAATACATCGCTAAATTTAGAAGGTCCGTACCCTATTGCTTTCTTAAATTATTAGGAAGGAAAAAACTTTAAGAATAGTGTAGTAATCTCTGACATGTTTTGAAATGTAGAAGAAATCTCTCTCTCTCTCTCTCTCTCTCTCTCTCTCTCTCTCTCTCTCTCTCTCTCTCTCTCTCTCTCTCTCTCTCAACATCACACTGAGCTCCTTTGAGACTCGGTAGAAGAGGAATCCATTTGCTACTAAGCCCTGGTTATGGTTTATAACTCTCGAACAGTGGTAGGATATTTAGGCGAATGTTAGTTGGAGTAGGTGTTCGGAACCGCTCAAATACTCGAGGTTTGTCATCCTCGATCGTAACTACCGTACGAGAAATAATAACAGCCATACAATGATTTAGTGTCATGATTAAATATGACCAAAAAAAGGCAGTCGGAGGAAACAGGAAGAGGAAACAAAAGAATGGGTGGAAGGAAGAATATGGAAAACAGCAGGTTAACCAGACCATTGAAAAACAGTGGGAAAAAAACCATGATGGTTAAGTTGGTTTTTAGTGTCTCCGCACTGAAGAGGCACCCTGCCGCTCCAAAATTATGTGTGTTTATTTTTAATATATTTACTCTCCAGTTTTTTTTTATTTAAAAGTTCAATACTGATCTGTTACCACCCCTGGATAACATTTCGAGACCCTAGGGCTACCCTGAAGGACTTGTTCCTAACAGAGTTGCGGAAATTGGGGAAAATCCACATTCGAGGAAGATGGTCAGCTCGGTGGGAAGCGACCAAAATGGACTGATGAGAATTGCGATGCAGCGAGCAAGGCAGCTGGCGACGAAGGAATTCTCATTCCGGAGTGATCCCTCTGGGGAATGGAAGAAAAAGAGTTCAGCTTCACTTTTCATGGTTTAAGTTTTGTTTAGCGACTTAATATCACTTTTTAGTTATTTACTGCACATACGCATAGTTTGTGCTTATATGTATACGAATGGATACATAATGTGACATCAGTTATCTAGGGCAACCTGTAAAAAAGTAGTTGGTTAGAATGGCAATACAGACATATTGGAGTAACTGACTCTCTCTCTCTCTCTCTCTCTCTCTCTCTCTCTCTCTCTCTCTCTCTCTCTCTCTCTCTCTCTCTCTCATGGGTCTTCGATGTCTGGTCTTTCCAGGCGGTTACCCATCCAGTTGCTCGGTAGACCCTATAATGCTTACCCCTCAGTTAACGAAGGAACGCCTAGCGGTGTAGGAGACGTGTTGCAATCGTCAATATATATATATATATATATATATATATATATATATATATATATATATATATATATATATATATATATATATATATATGCATATATATATATGCATATATTTATTTATTTATTTTATTTCTTTATTTCTTTAAAGGTTTCCTAGCAATTACTGATATAAATTTGTATATATACTGTATATGCATATGCATAAATTTATTCATTTTTTAAATTTATTTTTTATTAAATACAGCTTTACAAACAAATGCTGATATAAAATTCAATATTATATATATATATATATATATATATATATATATATATATATATATATATATATATATATATATATATATATATATATATATATATATATATATCTATATATATATATATCTATATATATATATATCTATATATATCTATATATATATATATATATATATATATATATATATATATATATATATATATATATATATATATATATATATATATATAATGTGTGTGTACACTGTATATGCATCTGTTTACATTTATTAATTTTTTTATATAAAGATTTACTACAAATGTATACTTTACATACCTCAATAAAAAAAAGAATTGAAGCGTAGTTTGTCACAGATTACGAGAGACAAACGAATTAAAACATCGGCCAGGGATTATAATGAGATTTTGTCAAAAATATGAAAGGAATAAAAATGTAGATCGATTCATAGAAACTTTGTATAACGACGAAAGGAACTGGTGGATCCGGTTTCGAGGAAAAAAAAAATAAAGTAAAAGTCCATAATCTCCCATAGTCGATTTTTCTCACCGTTTTTTTATGGGGTAAGGGAGCGCCTTTGCGTGACAGGACATCTAATGACGCTGTTTATCACCACGTCACTTTCCTCCAGCAGAAACCACCTTCTCCGTCTTCGTCTTTGTCAACGGACATCGCTGCTGCCTCCCAAACCCTCTCGTGTAGTCCCCCATCCTCCCCTCTTCCCCCCCCCCTCCATCTCAACTTTACTCCTCCTCCTCCTCCTCCATATCCTCCCCTCCGTCTCAACTTTACTCCTCCTCCTCCTCCTCCTCCTCCTCTTATTCCTGTTCCTACTCCTCTTCCTCCTCCCCCCTTCCCTCCTCCATATACCCCCTCCGTCTCAACTTTGCTCCTCCTCCTCCTCCTCCTCCTCCTCCTCCTCCTCCTCCTCTTGGCTTTTTACCCGTTCAGGAATGTTGTGAGCGATGACTTTTTTTTTTTCCATCCAGATTTTTTTCCCTTTTCATTTTAGTCGCGTGCTATTTGGCATTCTTTATGGGAATGACTTTTCTTGAAGCTGTGTGTGTGTGTGTGCGTGTGTGTGTATGTATGTGTGTGCGTGTGTGCGTCAGAGTGAGAGAGGACGCGCGCATACTCTCGCTCCCTTTTCTCGTTTTTTTTTATATATATTTTTATTTCCTCTCCTGTCGAATTCTTTACGTTGATTTTAGAATCTTCTGATGTTTCCGTTTAGTTTTTGCAAACGTCTTTTCTGTTTATAGTTCGATACGGACGAAGCTTTTTAAAGTTGAGTTTCATAGGGCGAAATATCATTGTCCTTGTTTTACCTCTGTTTAAAAGAGTCCCTTGCTACCCTGTGACCTCCTTTCTTTTGCAAAATATAAATGAGGTCATTACCTTTTTACTTCTGTTTCTTTATAACTGTGGAATGGAAATTTTATTATTTCATTATTTTTCCTTTTTCTCATTTTGCAAACATTTTCGATTTCCATTTGAATACTCGTGCCAGAAAACGTTTGATAGATATATCAATCTTGTTTATTTACCTTAATTTAGATTTTTGTTCATTACACGATTACTTAGATGATCGTGTATCCTATTTAATGTCACATAAGAATTAAATGAATTGGATGAATTGAAGAAACTATTTTCTTATATGAAATATGTATTTTCGAGCTACGAAAATGTTGATCAATTTATATATATATATATATATATATATATATATATATATATATATATATATATATATATATATATATATATATATATACTGTGTATATATATACACACACACACACACACACACACACACACATATATATATATATATATATATATATATATATATATATATATATATATATATATATATATATATATATATATATATAAAAGGTTCCTTTTTCTAAATTATGCTTATATGCATGTCTTGATTGTAAACTTGTATAGGTAACTACTCACGCATATCTGGTCGCATATCAGCTTTCCCACGTGCTTGAGTGCATATGGAGTGACAGGATTCCAGGCTTGTGTTGTACAGCAGTTTGGCATTTTTGTTGGGTATGGAGTGAAACTCTATCATTTGGTGATCAGCCATCTGAAAAATCGACATTTGATTGAATTAATTGATAAAATGCAGGAAACGTTTCTGAGGATTTAAAGTTGGAAAAGATATGTGAAATACGACGCTTTCATCGCTTTGGCTGGTGATTGGGTTAAACGCCACAGAAAGAAGTCAGAGAGCCTTGAAACTAGAAACGAACAGGACGAAAGAAAAACAATCGTTACACATCGCTCGGCAAACTCGATTTGGCATCGGCCATACGTCGCCTCCAAAAGTTTACTCCCGCAGGGAGGTAGTGCCGTCAGTGCACCTCATGCGGTGCACTGTAGGCATTACTTAATGTTTTGCAGCGTGCCTTCCATGGCCCCTAGCTGCAACCCCTTTCGTTCCTTTTACTGTAACTCCGTTCATACATATTCTCTTTCTTCCTTCTTACTTTCCACCCTCTCTTAACAGTTGATTCGTAGTGCAACTGCTTTGAGGTTTTCCGCTTGTTACACCTTTCAAACCTTGTACTGCCAATTTTCATTTCAGCGCTGAATGACCTCATAGGTGCCAGTGCTTGGCCTTTGGCCTAAATTCTATATTCAACTCAACTCAACCTCCAAAAGGTTTGCTGTTACTAGGCAATATGCCCTGGAAATGCCATGGTTTCTTTCTGTTGAAGTGCAGAACAGTGAGACGAGTACCCCAGTACCCTAATTTAGCCGGCCCTAGAAAGAAACGATTAAGGAAATTTGCATTGCTGTCATGCGTTGCAACTTCAGTGGGAATGTGTGCCCATTTTACATTATATTTCTACAGAAGAAAGCAATTTGCCTTGCTTATTGTGTGAGTCACTTTAGGTTACGAATGAGGGAGGAGATGGACAAGGAATTCCAAGCTCAAGTGAGTATGTTAGGAAATCTCTATAATTTTTTGTCCTTTGTTTAGTATTTTGCAGGTCATCAAAGATTTCAAGATATGTCACAGGCTAAAGCACTGTTCTTCATGGTAGTGCACTGGGGTATCAAAAAATTCATCGAAGGTGAAATAAGACCCTCTTTTGTGTTTTTATGTCTTCGTATATATGTTATTAAAACCAATTTTAAAACCCTTAAGCTATATCGTTATTATTATTTTAGGAGATGAAACCTGTTCACAAGGAACAAGCATACTCGGGCCATTGACTTATATGAATATCCTTCCTTGATATGTCATGCATAAATAATATTCCCAAACTCCAAAACTTAGAATAAAGCTGCTTAGTTTACTTTAATTCCAGAAGTGCTAAATATAGAACTGCAGACGTGGAAACATTTTCGCACAGCAGTCTGTATTGTTGATTTTCAAGTTTCCATAACTGTTATCATATTCATTGTTAAAAAGACCCATATTTGTTTTTATAACGAAATATCTTGAGTGATGCGCAGAAAGCTTTCAGACGCTGGATGAATAATAATAATAATAATAATAATAATAATAATAATAATAATAATAATAATAATAATAATAATAATAATAAATCAACGCCGCATCTCTTCGTACTTCGACTTGCATTTAAAATCCGGCGAGTAAATGAAAAATGGTTGCTTGTTACCGTAGGGTTTGTTCCTTTGATTCATCTTGACTCTTGAGTAGACTCTTAGGCTTGTGGTTGTGTTGTTACGTAGTATTTTCCTGTTAGATAATCTATTTTTCTTATTCAATTTATTCATAAGAATTTATCTATTTATATGTCTGTATTAAATTTACACACACACCTTATAATATATATTATATATGATATATATATGTATGTATGTGTGTGTGTATATATATATATATATATATATATATATATATATATATATATATATATATATATATATATATATATATATATATATATATATATATATATATATATAGATGTGTGATATACAAATGTGTATGTGGGTTTGTATTCTTGCCCTAATAGGGTCTGCAGTTCTTTTAGGATGCACATTCTTTATATATATATATATATATATATATATATATATATATATATATATATATATATATATATATATATATATATATATATATATATATATATATATATATATATACTCGTATATACAGATGTGTGTGGGTTTGTATTCTTGCCTAATAAAGTCTGCAGTTCTTTTAGGATTCACATTCCAGAAGCCACACTCAGTGTATTAGGGATGAAGATTGAATGCTTCTGCGAAAATCCCGTCCCTGAAGTGGTCCATTTTTATTAAGAGGTGAAGTTTATTGAGTAGTTCATTCAGGAGGACAAGATTATGCACTCCTGTAGCGTAAGTTGGGCAGACTATATCGCTCATAATTCCGAGGCATTATCGTCTGAAATCATCTCGAGGGCCGCGTAAAAGTTCCAAGACTTCCTCCTTATGCTTCCAGGCTTAACGGCCTTCTTCTCCTCTGGTCTATCCATCGTAGATCGTAACGTTTCCTCCACTTAATTAGCTTTCGTGGCTTTTAGCCTCCCTGATCCTCTCTGAAGTATGTCCAGCGCCCCCACAAAAACCGCGTTTCTTAAGGGCACTCATATTCATAAGCTCATTCGCCCACTAAAAGATTTACGAGTTGCGAGGCTTCCGCGCCCACCTTTGTGCCGCCACATGTTTTGTCTCAAGAAAGGCCGCTCTTTCTTTCCCCCTATTTTTCCTCCCGCCATCATTTTATTTCGGAGCAGATTTTTATCGCCCGCCATGAGCAGGGAGAAGAAAATCAGGAGATTTAAATTCAGGGCTCACTTACACTACGCCATCTGCAATCTTCCACACTTGTGACTTAACGTCCCTTCGCAGTCCTTGTTTTATCCCGGGACTGCGGTTGGCGGCGGGGGCGGCGGCGGCAGCCATCTCTTTCAGGGCATCTCGGCGAAACGCTCCTAAATAATAAAGACGAGAAGCGACGTCTGGCTCTTCATAGCCGTTGACAGGAGAGAAGACGGATAGATTTCAGGCTGACACAGACTCTACGAGGTTTGACGCCTAGGCAATTTTCGCGGGAGTGGGAGTGTCCTAATTTCATGTGCCGGAAATGTTTGCGAATTTCGTATGCACAGCCATTTAAGAATTTCCTGTATTTTTTGTGTGTGAATTTGCATACATTCGAATCTTTGCAGACTTTTGTAAATATTAGTATCTCAGAATTTCTCTAAGTTAACGAATTTAGCGACTTTTTTTGTAAAGGAGAAAGTCTGCAAATTTTCTTGAATTGAGTTAATTAATATTCTCAGTTTGTTTTCGTTGATATCATTGTTTTATAGGCTCAGCAAACTTCCTTATAGATCTGAGGCCATCCGAGTTCGTGCAGGTTATTGCAATTCTCGATCAGCGAAGCAAAATTCACTTGAAGTGCAACTTTCTTGATCTGATTTATGAATTAGTCCAGCAGTTATGGGAATGCTTTTAGCATACGTCTTTCTAGACTTTATTTTATTACAATTTACCCCCACCCCCCCACCACCCACACTATTCTATTACAATTTAACCCCCCCCCCCCTCCCCACACTATTCTGATAAATCGTTCATAAGTAGAAAGCATATTCATTTACGTTTGTCGCGGCGAGATTGTTAAATGTCATGAGTTGTTTTAAACGGTTTTGTCAGACATCCATCTATTATTGTATATATACAATAAATGACCCAACTCCTACTTGTAACTTGGATCACATGTCGCAAGAGCTGGTCGCAAGTGGGTGAACGTAGCCACTTCCGCTCTCAAGTCAGTGCTGTGCAAGCGATGACGCGTGATTTCGCAGGCATTGTGTAAAAATCCTGAGCTCTTGGCTAAGCCGGTTTTATCAGTCCTTAGTATTACAATTGCCTCCTGAGTGTGGAACTCCCTTTCGTTCTCTGCATATGCCGGACCGTTGAAAATAACATTTATAATATTAAAGGCCGGTAGGTCATCACTTAATCAGGGATGTATGTCAGCATTAAGACAAACTTATCCTTAAGCTGTGCTTGCCTGGGTCTTTTTGTCGTAAGGAAAAGATGTGAAGAATTTACTTTACACATTCATTAATTTTTACTGGGATTATATATATATATATATATATATATATATATATATATATATATATATATATATATATATATATATATATATATATATATATATACACGTGTGTGTGTGTCTTTGTCGGTTATACTATATGCTCACCTCTGGGAGAATTCATGAATTTCTTTGTCATGTTCAGGAGTTTATACGAGCTTTATTTTTATAGTTCCCCCTTAAATGTGCTACGAGCACTGCATACGTAATGCGAAGACTGACCAAGAAGCCACGGGAAAAGTTGTAAACTCTAAAGGAGTATCTTTGCAAGGTAAAGGAGGATAAGAAAAAGGTATAGAATTTTGATACGGAAGGTGCTGTTTATATCCCCTTGAGCAAATTCGCCATCGTCTGGCCATTCCCGAACAAGAAATACTGCGTTAAATGACAGAAACTTCGTCATTTTCAGGAGTTCCTCCATGGTTGTAATGTTTCGGCGCACGCTAACCATTGTGTGAACATTCTAAATACGTTGTCCCGAGGACAGCATGGATAACCTCACATTTAAACACCTCTGCTGTCATATCGCTCGAGATAGATTAACCTATATTCATCTCGTGATGACAACATTATAATGGAGACCCATCGTCCGGTGCTCTGGTCTGTCTTCCTGTGACGTCAGGAATATTTTTTTCCCCTCGCTATTTTTAGTCAGGATGTTGGGGTGGGGGAACGAAATTCAGAAAAAATCTTCCGTTTGTGACATTAGAATGAGAGATTCATCAGATGACCGTGATTTAGTCTTTTTTTTATTTTTGCCCATTGCCAGACCGTGACATGTTTTCCTTTCTCTTGCAATTTCAGTCGAACACGAAATTAGTGCGTTCGCCATCCTTCATTCTTGAAAACTTATTACACTTTCAAATCGGAAACTTAGTTTAAAATCATATGCTCTATTGTGGCAATGTTAATGCAAAAACTCATTAAGCCTTAGATAATGTTAAAGCTTTTTCTTCGAATTCTCGTTTTTCTTTATGATTTTTTCATTAGATATATATATATATATATATATATATATATATATATATATATATATATATATATATATATATATATATAATATATATATATATGTGTGTGTGTGTGTGTGTGTGTGTGTTATGTATACATGTATGTATATATTTCAATATACATATATATATATATATATATATATATATATATATATATATATATATATATATATATATATTAATATGCATGTATGTACGTTACTTTGAGGTTCCATGAAATCTATTTGACTTCTTGTATTGCTCCTGATATATGTATCCCATTGTTATTTGTGTGATGTGATGATTACCCTTTACTTATTGGTTGTTGACATTCAATTTCTGTTATATCTAATCCCCACCTTCTGTTGTCTTTCATGACAGTTTCTGTTATATTTTATGGCAGCTTGAGCGAATGGTAATGGGCTTTTAGGCTTGTTGTGTATAAATGTTTGCATAATAATAATAATAATAATAATAATAATAATAATAATAATAATAATAATAATAATAATAATAATAATAATAATAATAATAATAATAATAATAATTAGTGTATCTTTATCGCAATTGCTGGTTATTTGTGGATTTACATTGCATGTCGTTCGTTTAGCCTGCTTTGAATGCAGCTGACAGTATTATAATTACATTAGTTTTTTTTTTATTTATTTTTAATCATGCATTTACATTTATATGTTTTCGTATAGGAATTTTTATAAAACAAAAGCTCTTCCTTGCGTTAAGATTCTGCAATATCAGCTGTTTAGCAATATCTGTTGTCGCCAAGGGCACAAAAAGCATTCTTCACTATTGACTACGATCTGATGTTGAAAATGTTATCGTTTTATGAATCACTCAAGTAACAGAATCATTTTAGCCAATTTAACTTTGAAGTGGAATATTTTAAAGTTAAAAGAAGGCAGTTAGCATCTTGGGATTATAATTTCAGCCAGTTCACCCTTAAGTGGAATATTCTAAAAGTCAAAAGAAGGTAGATAATACATGGGATTTTAACATGGTGGGTGGGTCTGTGTACACACACACACACACACACACACACACACACACACACACACACACACACACACACACACACACAGAGTCTCGGGGAGTTTAATTCCAGTTGGAAAGTTGAAGTCAAGCATAAAGGAAACGACAACGACGATATTCAGGGGCTGGCTGTAAAAGGGAGAGTTATGAGTGTTTTATTATTACTTTCCTTGTTGATGTGCCAGCTGCTGTTGTTGGCCATTTTTATACATCCGTTTTCTCGATGTTATTGCCTCGAAATACCATTGCCATTTGACAAGCAAGGATTCCGCGCGTGCCATATATCCATATATGTGTATGTGTGTGTGTGTATGTGTATATATATATATATATATATATATATATATATATATATACACAGTATATATATATATATATATATATATATATATATTATTTAATTATGTATAATTGTACAGAGTGTGTGTTTGTGTATGTGTATGCGCGCGCCTGTGTTTATGCGTAGTATCCTTTCATAACTGAGATACTGTGCCCGAAATTATATTATATATATATATATATATATATATATATATATATATATATATATATATATCTATATATATATATATATATATATATATATATATATATATATATATATATATATATATATATATGTGTGTGTGTGTGTGTGTGTGTGTGTGTGTGTGTGGGTGTGGGTGTGTGTGTGTTGTGGACGTGTGTGTCTGTTTGTGTAGGCACACACAAACGCATTTAGAATAGCGCCATCACCAAATGCAAGGGAATCATTTGTTTTAATTAACATCAAGTTGTCTTTGTACACGCGCAGTATTGTATGCACGCGTTCTGTTCTAATTTGTGCATTTAATTTCATAATGAATAATCCTGTACCCTATCAACTACGTATTATCTCTGTAATCATCATTAACAGTGTATAATGATTTTGTTGTAATTGCATAATTCATTGCCGTCAATAGACAGTGACAGTGATTGAAAGTTATTCGTTAATTTATGTGATTTTTGGTAATATCATTTGCTGCCATTTTGTATATATTGCTCTTCATGATTCGTACGTAGCAGTATTTTTTTTTTTTTTTATTTATGTCAAATTAAAATGCTCTTGAATTCTGTTGTATTGTTTAGCTGGTAACTTTAGATGGTAACTCTCTAAGTTATAAAGTCCAGTTCTCGCTTTTCCTGGTAATATCAACAAACCTTTAGTTAGTTCATGTTTGTATACCAAATACTCCTTTTTGATGTACAGTGTGTATTCATAAAATCTTTGTTCCCGTTGTTTACTGGATATATCTTACATATACTGTGCTATAGCCCCCCCCCCCTCTCTCTCTCTCTCTCTCTCTCTCTCTCTCTCTCTCTCTCTCTCTCTCTCTCTCTCTCTCTCTCTCTCTCTCTCACACACACACACACACACACACACACACAAACACTAGCACCTTTTCAGTTGAGGCATGTTAGTGACTTTAACTAATATTGTTGATTTTGAAATGAAAATTTAGCTTTATGTATACACACAAACTCATGCATTAATCCATGTACGTAAAATCAAAATTGACAGATCAAATCTGTATGTATATATATACATATGTGTGTGTGTGTGTGTGTGATTTCCAAAGTGTAGGTTTTAATTCATATGAGCAATGGCACAAGTTCCTTATTTTCAGATCAGTGGTCATTTTTAACTAATGAATAATAATAAAGACGTCTCATCGTTCTATGTGTGTTGGACATCAAAGACTATCGATATTATCTCAATATTTTCTTACGTACTTACACTCACTCATTTGCGTACATATTGTAGTGAAAATACCTTTCTGGAAGCCTGGTGCATTTTTACTACCGGGCCACTGGCATATGTGGCTACACTGTGATTAGAAGCAATGTTTCCAAGTTCAGATAACTAGATCGTCTATTTAATGTAACATACGTTTGCTTTTCTTTTGAAGTCAGTGCTTCCCTAGGACAAATGACTCCTTATGCTATTCTTGGAACCTATTAAAAGCATAGAAAGTTTCACGAAATTATGCTGATTTTTACCTTTTTAATCTGGGGCGTTGTAGTTTCAGAACCCACGAATGTTCAGTATCATTTCATTCAGATGTTCTCATTGTCTTAAGACCATCGAGGAAAGCGCAGACAATTCTATTCAGTTCGCGTCAATGCCGATGGAGCAATGTGGCCAGGACAGATTTGCGCATTATTATCGTGCTAAAATAAATTCCATCAAAAAATGCACAAAAAGATTCTGATTGAACCTTATTTGATCCTCTTCCTTTCTCGTAACATCAATCAGGGTCATGTCTGCAAAATAACTGTACTTGCATCCAAGTTACCAAGGTTATTGACGTGAGCGAAATTGCACAGCCGTCCTGTGATAAGTAGAACCAGGTTGCTAGTTCATTAACCTCCTGTAACTGCATCTATTTATGACAAAAAAAATAATACCTGGCCAGGTCTTTCACGAAGCTAAAGGAGAGGTGCTAGCTAATTAAGTTTACATAGGAGAGCAAAGAACAAAATAAGGAAATATTACTTCCCAGTCTGATTGTGTTACCAGGAGCGAATGCTTAAACGTTGATGTAGGGAGAATCTCATTTTTGCGAAGTTGTTTTTGTGCAGGAATTTTACTTTTCCTTTGTTATTTCAATCTTTTCCTTTGTGCGGAATACCAAAGGAATGTTCTTTACCTGCTGTAATAAAATTCCATCTTTTCTTTTGATTGTTTCTCTCATTTTTGTTGCGTATTACTGGCGTTGCACACTTTGTTGCTCTGTATTTTCCCACATCAAATGCATCGTACGTTTTATCTTTTGATAGTTTTATCTCGAGACTTCTTTATTTTGAATGCTATGTTGCATTTTCGCTAAAAACTGGTCCTTCAAAGGCCTTTTCAGATGGAGCCCTCCTTTTTCGGGTGAAGTCATTTTCATTGCGGGTTTTTATGATTGGTTTTATCGTTTATACGTTCATGTTTAGTTTGGTATAAAAACTTTTTTTCATATAATGGACAGCGCGTTTGTTAACACATGTGAGGGGGATATTTTTTAGCTGAATATCCACCAGACATGTTTTAGTAATGTTTCGACACTGGACCTACGGTGTGAATCTGTAATATGTTTTTGAAATTCTCAAATATGATTCATAGGTTCCTTTAGTTATTATGTATTAAAATTATTCATTTTTGGCAAAGTTATTTACCCTACATAGTACTGAATTATGTCTTTATAATTAGAATTCACTTAGGAGTCATTTAAAAATAATGTAAATTATAAAATTCAGCACATTACAATGGTAGCATCGGCAAAGATAAAAGTAAAACAATGGAATAAAGAAGAAGCGAATGAAAAAAAAACGACTCAATTTGGTCACAATCGAGAAAAACTTCAACCAACCTCAGAATTCGATCTTTTGATATGATCCTTTATCAAGGCCGAGAAGGGAAGTTCTCTTTACATAATTCTCCTATTCGCCCACCTCAAAAGAGGTGCGGGATCTCTCACCCCTGTATTCTTTAGTGCCTTTACCCCCACCACCCCTTCCCCTGTATATTGCTCTTCCTGCCCCACCCCCACCCCTCCCCTCCCATATCATTCTCCAGTATTCATTTGCGATTTTCCCGTAATTTTTTTAAAGATCATTTGTTATTCTCTCGAAATTTTACTCTCTCTCTCTCTCTCTCTCTCTCTCTCTCTCTCTCTCTCTCTCTCTCTCTCTCTCTCCTCTCTCTCACACACACACACACACACACACACACACACACACACACACACACACACACACACACAATACCAGAGGATTGTGAGGGAAATGTTTCGAGGGAATAGATGAGAGGAATAATTATTTGTTGTATTATGGGAAAGTTGACAGAGATAAGTGACAGAGTTATTGAGGGATAATATTATTAAGCACACCTTAGAAGTTATGTGTCAGTGGTTTTGATGGGAAAAATTTGACACCTCGCGGGAGGATTGACAGGGAAGCAGCATTGGGGTTGGGTCAAGAAAGAGAACGTTTTGAAGAAGTGATTATGAAGCAGTTCTCTGGTGAGATTGAGAGAAAAATATAAAATTGTATTTAATGTACATGGAACCAGTGAAATTCATGATTAAATAATAGGGATGCAGTGTGGGGTATGTTATGTTGGATTACATTGTTTAGAGGGTAATATGCTGAAAGGATATTAATGGCGAAAGTGAAGTTTGCATTGGAATATCTGGACGTTCGAGAGATACGTTTGTTGTTAAAGAATGTGTTTTTGTCCATTGTTTTTTTAGACAAAAAATTTTGCCGGTAAAGTAAATAAGGATGTCACTTGAAGTACTTCAAATGTTGGTGCAAAGTTGTAGGTTAAACAAAATGTTAGCTGGGTGTGGAGTGTTAGTTGGTAATGGTGAAGAGAAATGTGAAGGAATTTTAAAGATTTTTCAATCAGGAATATCTTAATGTTAGCACGAGCCACGCAGTGAAGGTAAATGAAAATGAACGCCAGAATGATTATAAAATACACGTGAGCATCGCTAGAGGAAAAATGAAATTATCTGAGTCTTGCAGGTTTTTGGAGTAAATGTAATGGATGAATGGTAGGATGAGAGAAGAGGTGACTCGTAGAGTAGGGGAGGGGAGAAGAGGCAAAAATTGAAATGTATAAAGAATTGCTGAGCCAACACTCCTTTATGGAAGGGAAGTTTGAATGATGAATACGATTGAGACGAAAAAGTTAGAATCTCTTCGAGGTGATTTGTTGTCGTAGAGAGAACGAAGGACTCCGTAATTTGGAAGTTTTGAGAGGAAGGAATAATGGAGACAGAGAAAGAGAGAGAAAGAGAAAGTATTGAGTTGATGGCATGGAAGAGGTGTTGGAATGATGGTGCCATAATATCTAGGCGGCCCGAAAGTGCATACTGTACAGGGATGAGTGGCATAATTTAAAGCTGAAAGGGAATTGGGGATCGATGTCTTGCTTAAGAACCTTCTGTGTTGACTTTGGAGCCGTCTTCAAATATGGCTAATCCTTGATTCAGTAGTTAAATATTATTAAAAGTAATATTGACCGGTTTTTATTTTTCTCTGTAGGCACGTCAGATACGACGATGCAATATATGATCCTTTCTTTTTTTTAATTACGTCTTCGAGTGCAAACAGGATTATTGTAAGAAAACTATTTTTTATTCGGTATTAGAGTTCTGAACACGTTCAGTTTTTCTTGATAGGATACTCTATTTTGACATGAAATTAACAATTTTAATATCAGCTTTGTATAATGTGTAAGTCAAGTTTTTTTTTTTTAATAAGATTTGCTCTAGCTACCGTTATTTTTTTTTTTTTTAATCAAATTACTGTCATACCTGTAGTAGCTGTGATGTATGGTTTGTTATTCAATAATGGAATTATTATCCGGTTCCTTTTATAAAGACTTTAATATCTCTTTTATATACCTGCAAAGTTTTAGTTTTATTAAGTCTATCAAACCTTGAAACTTACATTCGATATTTATTATATAATCA
The DNA here is from genome assembly GCA_039081455.1 of Macrobrachium rosenbergii. Lineage (NCBI taxonomy): Eukaryota > Metazoa > Arthropoda > Malacostraca > Decapoda > Palaemonidae > Macrobrachium > Macrobrachium rosenbergii. The sequence continues at coordinate 8,306 of JANJGK010007460.1, read as the reverse complement.
GGTTTATGTTTTTGGAAGTGAAGTAAAAATACATTTTGGACTACATAATTTTAGTAAACCTTTATAATAGTATTTTCAGTCGACTGTCATCGGTAGAAAATGAAAGACATTATAAATATGGGTCTCTTGAGCCGAAATGCTCTGGCACTTGAAAAATGAATTCTCTCGGAGAGGCGTCAGACAGAAAATTTCTTTTTGATAAGGTCTATAGATTTTGGCGCTTTAACTGAAGAGCCTTGTCCCAGACCCTTCACATAAGGAAGTTTTCTTTTATTTTTTCAGTGTCAGGATTGGATGGGTTCCTTTAGTTAGTTTTCTCGTATATTCATTGTTTTTATAAGTTTCTTTGGTTATTTAATGATTTTTTTTTATTTATTCCTTCGTAATGGGAGATTTTTCTGCCTTTCGTTTTTGTGTAATGTTTTGTTTCTTTCGTGTTTTGTCCAGTTTTTTCTTTCTGAAAACTGGAAAATCAGAGGCATTACGAATTCGGGTCCTCAGAACCTACAAGTTGAAAGGTGCAGTAACTGTCAAGTCATATCTATCAAGAACCTTCCGTTGGATTGATGGGTTTTTCAAAGGAATTCTACTAGAGCCTGCGATGTCGCATTACCGTGTTTAGGGTTTAAAGGAGTAGTAGCCCCTTCTGAGGGAGTAATCCCGGGCGTTTCATCTTCCCAGCAGTCCTCCATAGAAAGGGCTTTTGCATACCAAAGAGGCCCGCACGAGGACCCGAAATGTTATTTCGCGGAGGCTCGATATCCGGTCGACATTAATTGTCGCTGCTCTGTGAATGTGTTCCGACTTACAAGAACGTGTCAAGTAAGAACGTGTCAAATCAGAACGTGTCAAATAAGAACGTATCAAATAAGAACGTATCAAATAAAAACGTGCCAAATAAGAACGTGCCAAATAAGAACGTATGAAATAAGAACGTGCCAGATAAGAACGTGCCAAATAAGAACGTATCAAATAAGAACGTGTCAAATAAGAGCGTATCAAGTAACTGAGGGCGATTTTAATGGAATCTTGTATAGGTTTTTAGACGAGATAAGAACTGATGGAAACATTTTTACTCGAAGGAATTCCTTTGATGTGATGAGTAGAAACTTTCATGATCAGTAAAACTTCGCTGATTCTATAAATAAAGTACTCCGTTGCTTATGAAATTTCTTCGTGGCTTGCAGTATCATTACATTTTTATTAATGTGTTTAATAGAAAATTTTATGGTCAGCAGAATTTCTTTGCTGGACTAAAGAGAAACACTCATAACCACCAGGAGAATTTGCTCGACGCGAAAAACCGGAAGCTTTTATATAATAAACATACATTAAATGGAAAATGGAAACCTTCATGTTATAACTTAATTCTTTAGGTCGTACTAAACAGAAGTTCTTTGATGTCGTAAGCAAGAATTCTGTCATCCAATAAACAGAAATTGAACGGCGTAATAAATAGAATCTCTCTGATGAATCAAACAGAAATTGTTCGGGGTAATAAATAGAAAATCTTTGTTGCATTAAAGAGGAATCCTTTGACGGATTACGCATCCGTAATAAAATGTAGCAGATCCCACAGAGGCCGAGTGGTAGCATCGGCGTCATTTCAGAGGCCATTAAACTATTACACGCACCGTAATAAACGTTATGTGAATTAAATGACGAACATCAAGTGCCATGAATATTAATGGCCTTGCATAATTTCTTCCTGCTCGAAGGCCGTCGTAAGTCATCCACGAGGTAAGGCCTCACTGGACGCACGCAGTTGTCACACTCCAGTGCTGTTTGGACTGTTTCAGCTTAGAAAGTACAGACGTTTGAAGTGCTTATATATATATATATATATATATATATATATATATATATATATATATATATATATATATATATATATATATATATATATATATATATATATATATATATATTACTGAATTGCATTTTTCGTTAAAATTTATATCAGTTATTCACACTCGAGTGCTGTTTGGACAGTTTCATCTGGGAAGGTACAGACATTTGAAGTGCCTATTTATAATTTTTTTTTTACTGAATTGTATTTTTTATTAAAATATGTACAGACATTTGAAGTGCTTATTTATATTGTTTTTTCTTTACTGAATTGCATTTTTCATTAAAGTTTATATCAGTTGTTCACACTCGAGTGCTGTTTGGGCAGTTTTATCTGGGAAAATAAAAACATTTGAAGTGCTTATTTATGATTTTTTTTTTTACTGTATTGCATTTTTCATTAAAATTTATATCGCTGAAGGAGTGAAGGGTACCATTGGCTCACAGTGTGGCCCGAGACTCGAGCGATTTAGTTTTTTCTGAGGAATGTAACAAGGCTCCTATCTACAGCATTATTTCTGTTCATGGGGATGGCAAAAAATGAAAGCGGAATATCAGGATGAACATATAAAGTATGTATAATATATATATATATATATATATATATATATATATATATATATATATATATATATATATATATATATATATATTATGTGTGTGTGTGTGTGTATGTATATATATATATCTATATATTATATACTGTATGTATATGTGTGTATATATATATATATATATATATATATATATATATATATATATATATATATATATATATATATATATATATATATATATATATATATATATATATATATATATATATGGTATATATAATATCTGTGTGAGTACATGTCAGGTATGAACGTGGTTATCCAACTCCTTTCTGTATGGCCATTTCCTGTACTGTAATGGGGCCCGTAGGGGGTTAGTGCTGTCAGTGTGCCTCACGCTGTGCACTGTAGGCATTACTTAAGGTTCTTTGCAGCGTCCCGTCGGCCCCTAGCTGCAGCCCCTTTTATTCCTTTTACTGGACCTCCGTTCATATTCTCTTCCATCTTACTTTCTACCCTCTCCTAACAGTTGTTTGATAGTGCAACTGCGAGGGTTTCCTCCTGTTACACTTTAAAACCATTTTACTCTTTATTTCCCTTTTGGCGCTGAATGACCTCATAGGACCTAGCGCTTGGCCTGTGGCCTAATTTCTATATTCCATTGGATTCTATACTGTAGTGGGAAACGGTATAATGTGGAAAATGTGTGGCTATGTTTTATTGTCTCTGCAAGAATTCAAGGAACGTTACTTAAAACGTATGACAATGTCAGCTTAACGTACCTGATTCTGATCATTTCACAGCTTAATTACTTTACCTTTGAATTGCAGGTAAAATAATAGAAAACAATTCACATACCGTCCACGAATTCTAACTTATAAAGTACAACATTTTTTCCTCCCGC
>JANJGK010007459.1:20000-31259 GCA_039081455.1 Macrobrachium rosenbergii | reverse complement strand
TTTCCCTCTGATACAACGTCTTATATAATGATAAAAAATCACGTATAAAACCATGAATCACGTTGTAGTTTGTTCGTAAACATTTTACATTGTCAGGTCATTTTGTTTCTTTTGAAATAATCAAGTGAATATATACTGACAGGTAAGGAAACGTCTCCACCAATAAGGCTTGCCTTTGAGACAGGATTCATTCATATTTTCAATAGTTTCTACTACATAAACAAAAGCGGCGTTGCCATTTAGCGTGTCTAGTGAACGCAGGGGGTAAAAGGAGTCTTTTCCTTGACTGTACATATAACTTGCTTGACTTTTAGAATTTATGACGTGTTTAATTAACCTCATGTGGTAACTATGAACCACCTGCATTAGGGGAGGGGAAGGGGAAAGGGGAGGGGAGGGGGAAGGGGAAAGGGGAGGGGAGGGGGAAGGGGGAGGGGAGGGGGAATGGGGAGGGGAGTGGGAATGGGGAGGGGAGTGGAGTGGAGTGGAATGGGAATGGGAATGGGGAGGGAAAGGGAAGGGACACACACAGACACGCAGCCCCACGCACATACACAGAAAGGCAGCCAAGGAAATTAATATAATAGATATAAAATTATACGTAAATGCATAAATACATATGTGCATGTATACATACGTATATATGCATATATATATATATATATATATATATATATATATATATATATATATATATATATATATATATATGTATATACGTAAATGCATATATACATATATCAATGTATATATGTATACATATGTATCCAAACAGCGGTGGCCACAGCCAGATATACGTCAATGGGGAGGCGGACATAAAGACTTGTTAAAAAGGGTCAATTTATTCCCGACGTTTCGTAATGGCTTCATTACATTTTCGAGGGCTGTACAAAATACATGAATTACAAAAAGGCTAAAATTTAAAAATTTAAAAATTAAGATTGCACAATGTATTACAAATTAAAAAAAAATTAGGTGGAACAATTAAAAAGGACAACTTAAAAAAAAAATACAATATAAAAGGTAGGCAGATCTGGACCAACCTATTCAGTGGTAATGTTAAGACTGAACAGAAAACGAAAGACCAAGGGAGGTACAGTGTGCCGGCAGAGGTTTGGCTGTTTAACAAGGGGACGAGTCGTTTAATCATTAACGATTCCAAAATGGTCAATTCATGGCTGCTGGAAGCTCGCCCTAAAACTGAAAAGTCTTTATTTTCAATGGAAGTTTTACGCATTCTAGAATGATTTCTAATACTCGAAAACTCTGGATTTGTATTTTCACTGCCTGTCATATAGCTTACTCCACGATGAGAGTCTAAGCGTACCTTCAGAAGCCTCCTGGTGGATCCAATATAAGTTCCTAAATTAAATTTAGGACACGTATAGCTATACAAACACCCAGAGGACATATAAGGGCATAAACGATCTTTGTACTTAAATAACGACCCGATGGTAAGAGGATTGATAGGTATCAGGTGGATCCTAATGGCTCCAAACTCATTTTGGATCTGTTGTGAAAAGCTTTTTTCTAAAAGTATCAAATAAAAATGGAAATTTAGCATAAAAATTCAATTTAGGAACACTGTAAATCGTAGGCTTGAGGGAGAAAAACTTGTCTAGAAGCGTGCGAACTATCTTAAAGACCAGTTCAGACGGGAAGCAGCTTTCCTTAAAATATTTATATAAAAAGACGATCTCATCTTGGAATAGAAACCCATCAGAGGTTATTGTTAGAGCCCTGTGAAGGAGAGTAAAAACAATTAATTTTAAAGCTAAAAGAACGAAAACTATAAAAAATTTGACCCCAAGCCCATAAACGTTCTTTTTCTAAAAATCGTGGTGTTAAAAATATTATTTTGTCTAAGAACAAGGGCGTCTAAAAATGAAAGCTGATTTTCGTTTTCTTTTTCTAGGGTAAACTTAACAGTGTGATGTTGTAAATTTAGACACTTAAGAAAGGAATCAGCATCATCATTATGTCTAAAAAGGGCAAAGGTATCATCAACATACCTTGCATAAAAAGGGGAACGGCAGGCTAAGGGAAAGTCAACTAAGAAGTCCTCCTCCAGGGAGCACATAAAAATGTTGGTAAAGCAGGACCTAACTATTACAAGTTTTTTTTCCCGTTACAGTCTATTTTTCACAGACTTAAATCGCTACCTTTTGATGTCCACCTTAGTGATCTCCAAAATCGCTTACTTGATCCGTCACATCACACTTTCAGAAAACTAGAGACCCAATGGGCCCCCTTTTTTTTTTTTTTTTTTTTTTAACTGGTTTTGAAACTCTAAAGGAACTGTCACAGAAGAAGACCTCATAATCACGAAACCAGATAAAGGTAAGGGAGTTGTGTTGCTGAATAAACTGGATTATATTTCGAAAATAAAAATCATTCTTAATGATTCCTCCAAATTTCAACTGATTGGCTCTCCCGATTATTCCAACATTTTCAAAACGGAAGATAAAATTAACCGTTTCCTGAGAACTCTGAAAAGTAAAAATATTACTAATAATGAAACTTATCACGAATTGTTTGTCACAGGCTCGTCTTACGGTATCCTCTATGGGCTACCAAAGATTCATAAACAAGGTACTCCTTTGCGACCTATCCTTGCGTCATACAACGCCCCTAATTACAAATTGGCTAAATTTCTAGTTCCCTTGCTTGAGCCATTAACTACAAATAATTTCACTTTAAAAAATTCCAGTCAATTTAAAGAAAAGATTTTATTGCAAGATTCAGATCTGTTCATGACCAGCTTTGATGTACCGTAGAATCCTTATTTACAAATGTACCTGAGGAAGAAACTATTAATATCATTTTAAATAAGCTCTTTCCTGAACCCGACACAGTTTTTAGTGGTTTTAACCGTACGTTTTTTAAAACTCTCTTAAGCCTGACTGTGCTGAACACAGCCTTTATTTTCAACGTTATGTTATACAAGCAGGTTGACGGCATGGCAATGGGAAGTCCTCTCGGTCCTGCTTTACCAACATTTTTATGTGCTCCCTGGAGGAGGACTTCTTAGTTGACTGTCCCGTAGCCTGCCGTTCCCTTTTTTATGCAAGGTATGTTGATGATACCTTTGGCCTTTTTAGACAATGATGATCCTGATTCCTTTCTTAAGTGTCTAAATTTACAACATCACACTGTTAAGTTTACCCTAGAAAAAGAAAACGAAAATCAGCTTTCATTTTTCGACGTCCTTGTTCTTAGACAAAATAATATTTTTAACACCACGATTTTTAGAAAAAGAACGTTTATGGGCTTGGGGTCAAATTTTTTATAGTTTTCGTTCTTTTAGCTTTTAAAATTAATTGTTTTTACTCTCCTTCATAGGGCTCTAACAATAACCTCTGATGGGTGCTTCCCGTCTGAACTGGTCTTTAAGATAGTTCGCACGCTTCTAGACAAGTATTTCTCCCTCAAGCCTACGATTTATATTGGATCCACCAGGAGGCTTCTGAAGGTACGCTTAGACTCTCATCGTGGAGTAAGCTATATGACAGGCAGTAAAATTACAAACCCAGAGTTTTCGAATATTATACAGCCAAACCTCTGCCGGCACACTGTACCTCTCTCAGTCTTTCGTTTTCTGTTCAGTCTTAACATTACCACCGAAGAGGTTGGTCCAGATCCGCTTACCTTTTATATTGTAATTTTTTTTTTGTGAGAAATTTTTTGTTTTATAAGTTGTCCTTTTTAATTGTTCCACCTATTTTTTTTATTTGTAATCCATTGTGCAATCTTAATTTTTTAATTTAAATTTATAGCATTTTTGTAATTTATTTATTTTGTACAGCCCTCGAAGATGTAATGAAGGTATTACGAAACGTCGGGAATAAATTGACCCTTTTTAACAAGTCTTTATGTCCGCCTCCCCATTGATATATATATATATATATATATATATATATATATATATATATATATATATATATATATATATATATATATAAATTTCTGTTCCACACGTGATTGTGTGTTGATGATTTCTATATATATATATATATATATATATATATATATATATATATATATATATATATATATATATATATATATATAATATATGGATATACAGTATATATATATACACATACATATATACATATATATACATGCGTATATACATGTATATATTTGTATATATGTATATATATATGTATATTTGTATATACATATACATATATACACTGGATTATAACGTCTTCTTGAATTTATGAAGTGTTTAATTAACCTCATGTGGTAACTATGAACCACTTACATTATGCGGATCACAGTAAATACTACTCTTGTTATACAACTTCAATGTTAATTACATAAGAACTTCAACAAGAACTACTTACAAGTGAATTTTATATGAGAAAGAGGTGATCTTACACCAGTAAGAACTACTGCCTTTTTGGGAATCCTGTGAGAGAGAGAGAGAGAGAGAGAGAGAGAGGAGAGAGAGAGAGAGAGAGAGAGAGAGAGGAGGGGAAGTGATCTTACACCAGTAAGCACTATTGCCTTTTGGGAATCCTGAGAGAGAGAGAGAGAGAGAGAGAGAGAGAGAGAGAGGAGAGAGAGAGAGAGAGAGAGAGAGAGAGAGAGAGAGAGAGAGAATTATTCCGTCTGAACTCATTAATTCTGTTCCTAATACATCTTATAAAACATTAACATTTGAACAATGAAATTTGTCTTTTTATTATTACAGTCTTTGCAGTGACGTATTTTGAAATTTAATTTTGCTTTGCTATAAAAGTTAGCTACGTCTTCAGGCAAAGATCAGTGTCATCTTGATGCTTCGCCGGAACTTCGACCCCTTGAACAAGGACTGGAACAGATTGTTCCCTTTATAATGATGGCGGACGATCCCTTAGCTCATCTCCATCCCCATAGAAAACGCCTCAATAAAGAGGAATTAAGGACAAAATCTATCGATGAGCTAGCAGACATAATAGAAAGTATGCGGAAAGACTTTAACACAAGTGGGAAGAGTACTGGAAAGACTGGCTGATGTAAGAAAATTCGAGGACGACACCGAGAATCCAATGATTCAAATTTTAAATGCAGGAGCTCAAACAGAGCGTTTGAGAAGAAGGATGCTGATCAAGAAACAGACTTTGGATGGAAACATCAGAGTCATCTGTCGAGTGAGACCAGTTCTTCCAAAAGATGAGATGGGAAAAAACGGCGCTGAATCCAGCACGATGAGGTTCCTGGCTGGCGATAAGATCGAAGTCACCCCCTGTCACGGAAGGAGGAACAAGACGGGCAGCTTCTCCTTGCCAAAGCCTTCAGGCCCACTCATTTACAGCAAGACGTTTTCGCAGAGTTTGCCGAGTCTCTCGCCTGCCTTTTAGAGGTATACAATTTATGCTTTTTCCTGTACGGAAAGACTGGATCCGGTAAGACCTTCACACTTGTAGGCAGCCAAGGTGCTGCTGACGAGGGGCTGTTGCCCAGAATGACCAAGTTGCTTTATGGACAAATTCATAAATACCAAGGCACCGGCTGGCAAATCAATGCCAAACTTGGTTGTTTTGAAATCTACGACAACAAGGATCAAAAAGCGGGCCTGAAGACGGGACACGCCAACGACCCACTGGTCAATCTCGCCCATTTGGAAGTCTGCGAAGCGGAGGACGAACTTCAGGCATTCAGAGGAGCTTCGAAACATTGAGCAACCGGTCACAATGGACTCAGCGAATCCAGAAGGCCTTTCGAAGTGGCTCTCAGCTTTGCCGATTTGGCTGGGACCGAGGATCAGAGACAAGCTAAGGCAATTAGTAAAGCTAGGCAGGAAGCCATCTGTATTACTCGAGCTCTTCGGACTTCGAAGTCTCCTCAAGGACGTGGCTGCAGGGAACAAAATCGGAAGATATAAGGGTCAGCTTCCCACACTCTTTCAACAATGGCTTGAGAAGAACTGCATGGCATTCATGGGCATGAACGTTTCACTATACAATGGCCTTATTTACTTTTCGTTTCACTCCCTCTCCTTTGGGATTTTCCTTGAAGACATTTTGGAATCCTTCAGTCTCCGGCCCCTGGAAGGACGAGAGAAAAGCCAGTCACGCATGCACCAAAATCTCCAGGAACAAACCCTGAGATGCTTCAAATCGTCCTGAAGCCTACAGAGAGAGCAAGTGTCATATCTGAAAAGCTGGGTAAGAGAAAGCAAAGAGTATATTGAAGGGAACTGGATATCATTGCAGATCATTTAAAAAGGGAAGATAAAGAAGCTAAAACAGAACCTCCTGAAGAGAACTGCTTCAAGACAACGGAAATGGCAATTCAGATAACGATGAGGAAACAAGGAGGCTCTCCTCAGGATGGAGTCCAAAAGCTGCTTATGCAAGCCCTCCTCTAAGGACAATGCTGATACCCAAAAGCCCCCATGGCTCGCCAGTCTCTTGAGGCCAGCCTTGAAGGGAAGGGTCCAACCCAGAGGCTGCTTCCTTGGAAGGCAGGCAGGTATCCTGCCAGGCTGGGGAAGTGGGCCTGGAGAGGGCCCAAGAACTTCATGGATGAGGCCCAAAAGCCCCCAAGGCTCGTCAGCCTCTTGAGGGCAGCCTTGAAGGGAAGGTTCCAACCCAGAGGCTGCTTCCTTGGAGGAAGGCAGGTATCCTGCCAGGCTGGGGAAGCGGGCCTGGAGAGGGCCCAAGAACTTCAAGGAGGCGGCCCAAAAGCCCCAGAGGCTCATCAGTCTCTTGAGGGCAGCCTTGAAGGGAAGGGTCCAACCCAGAGGCTGCTTCCTTGGAGGAAGGCAGGTATCCTGCCAGGCTGGGGAAGCGGGCCTGGAGAGGGCCCCAGAACTTCAAGGAGGAGGCCCAAAAGCCCCAGAGGCTCATCAGTCTCTTGAGGGCAGCCTTGAAGGGAAAGGTCTGACCCAGAGGTTGCTTCCTCAGTGGAAGGCAGGTATCCTGCCAGGCTGTGGAAGTAGGCCTGGAGAGTTCCTAAGAACTTCAAGGAGGAGGCCCAAAAGCCCCAAAGGCTCGCCAGCCTCTTGAGGGCAGCCTTGAAGGGAAGGGTCCAACCCAGAGGCTGCTTCCTTGGAGGAAGGCAGGTATCCTGCCAGGCTGGGGAAGTGGGCCTGGAGAGGGCCCCAGAACTTCAAGGAGGAGGCCCAAAAGCCCCAGAGGCTCATCAGTCTCTTGAGGGCAGCCTTGAAGGGAAAGGTCTGACCCAGAGGCTGCTTCCTCAGTGGAAGGCAGGTATCCTGCCAGGCTGTGGAAGTAGGCCTGGAGAGGTCCTAAGAACTTCAAGGAGGAGGCCCAAAAGCCCCAAAGGCCCGCCAGCCTCTTGAGGGCAGCCTTGAAGGGAAGGGTCCAACCCAGAGGCTGCTTCCTTGGAGGAAGGCAGGTATCCTGCCAGGCTGGGGAAGTGGGCCTGGAGAGGGACCAAGAACTTCAAGGAGGAGGCCCAAAAGCCCCAAAGGCTCATCAGTCTCTTGAGGGCAGCCTTGAAGGGAAGGGTCTAACCCAGAGGCTGCTTCCTTGGAGGAAGGCAGGTATCCTGCCAGGCTGGGGAAGTGGGCCTCGAGAGGGCCCAAGAACTTCAAGGAGGAGGCCCAAAAGCCCCCAAGGCTCACCAGCCTCTTGAGGGCAGCCTTGAAAGGAAGGGTCCAACCCAGAGGCTGCTTCCTTGGAGGAAGGCAGGTATCCTGCCAGCTGGGGAAGCGGGCCTGGAGAGGGCTAAAAAATTTCAATGAGGCGGCCCAAAAGCCCCCAAGGCTCACCAGTCTCTTGAGGCCATCCTTGAAGGCTGCTCTCAAGAGACTGGCAAGCCTTGGGGGCTTTTGGGCCCCATCCATGAGGTGTTTGGGCCCTCTCCAGGCCCTCTTCCCCAGCCTGGCAGGATACCTGCCTTCCTCTAAGGAAGCAGCCTCAGGGTCGGACCCTTCCCTTCAAGGGTGCTCTCAAGAGACTGGTGAGCCTTGGGGATTTTTGGGCCTTATCCTTGAAGTTCTGGGACCCTCTCCAGGCCCGCTTCCCCAGCCTGGCAGGATACCTGCCTTCCTCTGAGGAAGCAGCCTCTGGGTCGGACCCTTCCCTTCAAGGCTGCCCTCAAGAGACTGGTGAGCCTTGGGGGCTTTTGGGCCTCCTCCTTGAAGTTCTGGGGCCCTCTTCATGCCTACTTCCCCAGTCTGGTAGGAAATCTGCCTTCCTCCAAAGAAGCAGCCTCTGGGTTGGACCCTTCCCTTCAAGGCTGCCCTCAAGAGACTGGTGAGCCTTGGGGGCTTTTGGGCCTCATCCTTGAAGTTCTTTGGACCTCTTGAGACCCGCTTCCCCAGCCTGGCAGGATACCTGCCCTCCTCCAAGGAAGCAGCCTCTGGGTTAGACCCTTCCCTTCAAGGCTGCCCTCAAGAGACTTGCGAGCCTTGGGGGCTTTTGGGGATCATCCTTGCAGTTCTGGGGCCCTCTCCAGGGCTGCTTCCCCAGCCTGGCAGGATAACTGCCTTCCTCTGAGAAAGTAGCCTCTGGGTTGGACCCTTCCCTACAAGGCTGCCCTCAAGAGACTGGCGAGCCTTTGGGGCTTTGGGCTTCATCCTTGAAGCTTTTGGGCCCTCTCCAGGTACATGTCCCCAGACTGGTAGATACCTGCCTTCCTCCAAGGAAGCAGCCTCTGGGTCGGACCCTTCCCTTCAAGGCTGCCCTCAAGAGACTGGTGAGCCTTTGGGGCTTTTGGGCCTAATTCTTGAAGTTCTTGGGCCCTCTCTAGGAGCACTTCTGCAGGATACCTGCCTTCCTCCAAGGAAGCAGCCTCTGGGTTGGACCCTTCCCTTCAAGACTGCCATTAAGAGACTGGTGAGCCTTTGGGGCTTTTGGGCCTTATTCTTGAAGTTCTTGGGCCCTCTCTAGGAGCACTTCCACAAGATACCTGCCTTCCTCCAAGGAAGCAGCCTCTGGGTTGGACCCTTCCCTTCAAGACTGCCATTAAGAGACTGGTGAGCCTTTTGGGCCTCATCCTTTAAGTTCTTGGGTCCTCTCCAGGCATATCTCCCCAGCCTGGCAGGATACCTGCCTTCCTCTAAGGAAGCAGCCTCTGGGTCGGACCCTTCCTTTCAAGGCTGCCCTATAGAGACTGGAGAGCCTTGGGGGCTTTTGGGCCTCATCCTTGAAGTTCCTGGGACCTCTCCAAGCCCATTCCTCCCTAGCCTGGCAGGATACCCGCTTCCTCCAAGAAAGCAGCCTCTGGGCCAGAATCTTCCCTCTGGGCAGAGCCCAAGAGCTTCAAGGATGAGGTACTAAAGTCTCCAATGCCCGCCTGTTTCTTGAAGGCACCCTTGAAGGGAAGGGCCCAACCCACAGCCTGCTTCCTCTGAGGAAGGCGGGTGTCCTGCCAGGCTGGGGAAGTAGACCTGGAGAGGGCCCAAGGACTTCAAGGATGATGCCCAAAAGCCCCCAAGGCTCACCAGTCTCTTGAGGGCAGCCTTGAGGGGAAGGGTCCGACCCAGAGGCTGCTTCCACGGAGAAAGCAGGCATCCTGCCAGGCTGGGGAAGTGGGCCTGGTGAGGGACCCAAGGGTGAGGGCCAAAGGCTACTTAGGGAGGCCAGTTCTTTGAGGGCACCCTTGGAGGGGAGTGTACTCCCCAGAAGAGGAAGGCAGGATTCCTTGGAAGATCTGATAAGAAAATCATTGCATCTTGATTTCCCATTAATAGAATGCTCTTTATTACATCACCTCTGTTTTCCAGACGATTAAAATATTTTTCTATTTTTGTATCGTACTCTGCATCACTTAGTTTAAATCATAATTCTCCCAAGACAAGAATTCATTCAGGGGAAAGTGTATTTCGTATTATTGCCATCAGTCTCCGTGTAGCACTTTGCACTGGTTCAGTGCCCCAACCTTGGGAATTCAAGAAAAAGTTTCTTCTCAGAGTTCATTGATGAAGAGGGTAATTATCGTCCTTCCTGGGATACTGGAGAGGATATTTTGAAGTTCGTGGAGGAAGCTGGTTTTCTTGAAAATTTATAATGTATCATCTATTTATTTTTACCATTTTATCAATTTATTAGAAATTTTATGCTTTTTATTCCCCTGAGGCCACATTATTTATTAACGGCGATGATGACCATAGATACTGCAAGGCTGATTTATATGAGGTCAATGAAACACCCGAAGAGAAGTCCTTAAGACGAAGGACACAGTTCATGACTGGCAGCCGCGTTTAAAAAGGGAATCCTTCAACTTCCCTCCTGACCCGTGCAGCGTAGCGCGTGCCTCTCGCTAGTATAAATATAAATAAATAAATACACACACACACACACATATATATATATATATATATATATATATATATATATATATATATATATGCACACTACATATATACATATATATGTGTGTGAGAGCGCATGTTGAGAATCTACCTAAAAGTCGTGGATAAAATTTATAAGTGCAGTTTTGAGAGAACTCACTCAAAACTTATAATGCATGACAAAATTATCTTCATAGTATTAAGAGTACATATGATGGTGTATAAAGTACAAAAATCTACTTATGTATCAAATGGTATGAGTATATATCATCTTTGTAAAATACTGTGTATATTTATATACAATGGCATATTTCTTTCCAGAGGAATGGTTGCATATTTGAGATTCCTTGCAACCAATGTAATAAAAAGTACGTGGGACAGAGCGGCAAGGATCTCGAAACAAGATTAAAACAAATATAATATCAGGACAGAAAATACTGCAAGTAGTTTATTTCAGCATCTGAATGAATGCAACCACACCATCAACTGGGAAAATGCTAAAGAAATCATGCTCTGTAAAGACATCACGAAAAGATGAATTGTTGAATCATGTGTAATAAAAGAAAATCGTATTGATTTGATCAACAACAGGCCGGGGATGTGCAAACTGGACGAACATTTTTAGACAATTGTTTTTTTTAATAGTTGTACGGTAGTACTGTATACGTATTGCTGCCACGGAGGTGACTGTAACAAGTAAGGATTTTTTGTATCACTTGATACTGAGGTGGTGTGAAAAAACACGAAAGCGTTTGGTCAACTCCTTGTCTAGTTCCTTCCTCCAGCTCTACGAATATATATATATATATATATATATATATATATATATATATATATATATATATATATATATATATATATATATATATATATATATATATATATACATGTATATGTAATATATATATACATTATGTACACACACATACGCATATATATAAATATACATTCGCTTATATACATACATATATATATACATCATATATAAAACCATCAAAAAGGGA
>JANJGK010007459.1:5000-12500 GCA_039081455.1 Macrobrachium rosenbergii | reverse complement strand
TACAAAACATGACTGAATTGATCGATATGCATTCATTTACTCTCAAAAAGGCATATATGATTCGAGCAGAAAATCATATTGGACGAAGCTCTTAAAATCTCAACACAGTCAAACAGATGGTGACTGGCTAGCCACAAAAGACACGCTTTCAAAACAAAGACAAAGAACCAAAGTTGGTTTTCAGAAACAGTACATGAAACATTGTGAAATCATTCGTCTTTTCTCGATTGCTATTCCCGCGCTAGTTAACTCGTTATCCTCGCGATAACAACCAAACCACAATAAAATATCAAGAGTACAGAACACTTGTTGCTAAGGGACAAAATGTGGGTCACATACTAGGTAATTATTAAAATGTATTACTAATTTTAAATTATGTTGTTAAGTTATCTAAATCACTAACTCTTTTGAGATCTGATATTACACTACATATGATATTTCAACATTTATTATCATTACACATAATACATGATAAATAGAAGAGTAAATATATAAAAACCATGAGATGATATACAAATTAAAAGGCAATATCATGAAATTTTATATATATATATATATATATATATATATATATATATATATATTATATATATATATATATATATATATATATATATATATATATATACAGTATATATATATATATGTATAACTGAATCACGAAAATATGGAACGTGATGAATATATAAATAAAGATAAAATCCACGAAGGAACGGAAACACTGGAGTGCTGCGAGTGTTTCCGTTTCCTTCGTGGATTTTATCTTTATTTATATATATACTGTATATATATATACATATATACATATATATATATACATATATGTATTACAGTATGTATATATATATACAGTAAACCCCCCGTATTTGTGGCCTCGGTATTCGTGGTCTCACTATTTGCGGACTCATGTATTCGCGGATTTCTCTGTGGAACGTATCTACCCATTATTCACGGAAAATTCGCCCATTTGCAATATTTTCACTGAGAAACATTCACTAGTTACTGTATTTTCATATAATTTTCATGATTGAATGCGCTTTTTGTGGTAAAACTATTAAAATACTGAGGTATAAGCATTTTTAGAGTTCTTTTTTGTTTTAAACTATCAAAATAGGCAGTTCTAAGTGTTTTTAGAGTGGTTTTAAGTATTCGTGGATTTTAGCTATTCATGGTGGGGTGCGGTATGCATCCCCCGTGAATACGGGGGTTTAACTGTGTATATATTTATATATATATATATATATATATATATATATATATATATATATATATACTATATATATATATATATATATATGACCTGATTCTCAGTTATATATAGGTTCTACCAGTACAAATGAAATGCATAAGACACAATTAACACATGTATTTTCCTTAATAGTTACACAGGGCTCTGTTGCTAACATTATGCTACTTAATTATGCAGTTATAGTCAGAAGGTACTCTGAGGTGATGCGCCAATCACTGTCTTAGAGGCGCACTGCAACCCGTCGACCACTAAACCCTTACTGATCTATAACTTTTCAAACTGAACTTGCTAAGGTCACAGACCTCAGCTCATTGGTCTCTTATAATCAAAAGGAACCAATTAAGGTTTTCGATGTATGGCACTCATTTGAACTTCCCACTCCAAACCCCATGCGATCACCAGTATTTGTTCGTTACTCTCTGATCACAAAGAAGTACAAACAACTAGCAGATTTTCTGTTACTTCTCACACATGAATTTCTATATAAATCAGTTCACCACTTCCCCTTAAAAATTCTGCGTCTCGCAGGACTCACAACACTTTTTTTTTCCAGTTAGTTTCTCTGCTACTTGTGTACTGCCATTTGAGCACCATACCTCCCGACATGTTATTAATAATTCTTCAGTTAGTTTCTCTGCTACTTGTGCACTGCCATTTGAGTACCACACCTCCCGACATATGTTATTAATAATTCATGCAGAAACAAAACTAAAACTTAGCAAGCCAGGGTCAAATT
Organism: Macrobrachium rosenbergii; assembly: GCA_039081455.1. Taxonomy (NCBI): domain Eukaryota; kingdom Metazoa; phylum Arthropoda; class Malacostraca; order Decapoda; family Palaemonidae; genus Macrobrachium; species Macrobrachium rosenbergii. Next base: position 10,515 of record JANJGK010007459.1, on the reverse strand, counting down.
GCACGGTGGCAATTGGCAATTTACAGTGTTATGAATTCCACGCATCACATTGCTATGATTTTTTTTTAATAAAAAAAAAAGAATTATATAGGATCAATGGAATAATAATTTTTAGCTCCAGATTAACACACACAATTTTCTTAGAATTGGATTGTAATAACCTGCAGTTCAAATAATCAAAACAAGGCAAATACCAGATTACTGTCAATCATCAAGACAAAATAATTTTGTATAAATCATAGAAATTAAATAAAAAGAACAAATGACATCAAATAGACATGAATAAAATCAACCACAAAAAATGAAATAAAGGTCATGGAATGCAAATACATACACGTTCATGATGTTTTCTTTTCACAACAGCACATGACACCAATATTTGTAGCCTTCATCTGTGTGCACCTTGGGTGCACTATTAATGATCCCCAGACATGCTTGCACATCAGCCTCACTCTCCTCCCCCAGATAGCCAGGCAGTCCCGGTAAAGGGGGTACTGGCTTATTCAGGTGCCACATCCAGACATCTTCTTTGACGGGATGCATGTGTGATAGGTGGTACTCGCCTTGGACACCGGTTTTAATATGCTGGATCACCGCGGTGTCGTTTTTAATTTCTTTCACACAAAATGGTCCTTAGTAGGCGGGCTCGAGTTTATGTTTCCTCGGTTGCAGCCTTTTCAGATATATTCTGTCCCCTAGTTGTATCTTAGATGTTTACGTGCAGAATCGCTGATCATATTTCATCTGATACTTTTCATTGGCCCTCAACAGAAGTGTCTGCATTGTCTGAAACACTCTTTGGGTTAGGTTACAGGACATCACCTGGTATTGTTCGACACTATGTAATGGTAAAGTTCTAGGGTCCATGATCACAGTATATGGCAATGAAGGGTCCTGTCCATACACTTAAAAATACGGGGTATCTCTTATGGAACTGTTATACGCTGTATTAAGCACAAGTTCCGCCATTGGCAACTTCTCTACCCACTGATTTGGACTGTCTGCTACTAAATATTTCAAAATAATTGTTGCTTCTCTATTATGGGATTCAACTAACCCATTGGCTGAAGGCCGGTAAGATGTGATTGCGAAATGTTACTGATTAACGAGCGGGGACAACTGAACTTCGCTATGAATGAACTCAAGGCTCTGGCAACTGATACTGCCGATTTATCCACCATCACATACTTGTGCCTATACCGCATGAACACATCCACCATCACACACACATGCCTGAATTGCCCATCCCGGAGAGGGGGGGGGGGAGAGGTGGGGAAGGGTCCCACAACATCAATGTATGTTCTGGCAAATTTGATTGGTTCTACTGGCCACAGTTTTTCATGGTATTACAGATGTGGCACTGGGAGAAGAAAATTTTACAATGTTTTTTCATCCCTACCCAAACAAAGGATTCTTGTGCCCTCTTGAGGGACCTTTCGATACCTATAAGTCCTGCATAGGGACTTACCTGTATCATGTGGAAGGCTTTCTTTACCAAAGAGGGAGGAAGGACGACGCAAGATCGGATATCGCCCGGTCTCTTTTCAAATTTACAAAATCAGATATCTCCTTCAAGGAAGAACATATCTTTGGGCACCATTAGGAAATCAGGAAACTCGTTACTCACACCCCTTACACAAGTCTTAACCTGTTCAATCCAGGGTTCAGACTTTTGACCCCTCATCACCTCTTCTACACTCCAACCACACAAATCAATCTCACACTCTCTCAATTCCAGGGCATCCGCTTGCTGAGCCCCCTTACAGGATCAGCTCTCTTGTTCTCACCGCTGGTTCGATTCGCACCCCTACTCTCTCTCCTTAACTCTTGAGTACCGACTTATTCCTTCTTTCTACATCGGGTGCCTCTGAGGCATGCAACTGTTTCTTTCGTCGTTGTTCCTCTCTCTTTGCTGTGCGGGTTGTAACTCCCATTATGGCACTCCTGGAGAGGGCATCAGCTACTTTATTGGTTTTCCCTGCTATATGTTCAATTCCCACAATAACTAATTATAACAGCTGCTCAATCCAATGAGCCTGGCGAGTGGTTAAATCCCCTTTCTTGAATAAATCTCTAAATAGGCAATGAGCTATGTTTATTTTGACTTTATGCCCCCTGAAAAAACGTAGCGATGTCTCTCCAGCATCCATAGAAACGCCAATGCCTCTCTATTGAAGGTACTGTAATTCTTCTCTGGCCCTTTTAATGCTCGCGATGCAAAACAAATTGGTTCTTCATTCACTGCATCGTCAACTTGGGAAATCACTCCCCCAATAGCTATACTGCTCGCATCAGTGGTTACTAGAAATGGTCGATCAAACTTTGGATAAGCTAACAGTTCATTACTAGTGAGTGAAATCTTTAATTCTTGAAAAGCTATTTCTTCCTCCTGTCGCCAATGAAAATCCGACTGTTTCCTCCGTGAATCTAGTGGTCTCGCTATTTTACCAAAATCTTTTATGAATTTACAGTAGTAGCCTGCGAGCCCGAGGAAACTGGCTAATTCTTTTGTATTCTTTGGTTGTGGAAATTCTTTAATGGCTGCTACTTTATCTGCACAAGGCTTAAGGCCTTCAGATGTTATGATGTGCCCCAAAAATTCAACTTCTTGCTGAAAGAATTTACATTTTTTTAGATTAATTTTCATACTATGTCACTTTAAAGCTTCTAAGACTTCAATAATGCTCTTCTTATGATTATGTCATTTAAATATATAAACACGCTATGCCCTAACAGCAAAGCTAATAAGGACATCATAACACGTGAAAAATGGGCAGGAGCGTTCGTTACTGCAAAAAGAAGGTAATTATATTCAAACAATTGATCATTAGCTATAAATGCTGTCTTTTCTTTGCTACTCTCGTCTATAGGTATAAATCCAAGGTGGTGAAGAATTTACTATCTCTGACCTTAATCAACAATTCTTCGATAGAGGGCTGTGGAAATGCATTGTCTTTTGTGATACTATTCAACCTTCTATAATCAACACAGCCTGAGAAAACCATCCTTCTTTTTAACCATCACGGTTAGTGAAGCCCAGTGAGAGTCTCTTTCTCTAATTGTCCCTTGTTCCCTTAATTTATTTATTTCGTTCCCCACTTCCCGCTGATAACAAACTGGAATTCTATATGACTTAGATCTTATGGGTGGTTGATCCCCGGTCTCTATAACAAAAGGAAAATTATTTATTCTGCCTGGGGTTTCATCGCCAATTGCAATTACATTTGATAACTTTCTATAGTTTCCTTGACAATATTTTGATAAGTAACAGGGGTAGACCCACCAGCTGTTCGCAGGCGTCTATCCAGACATTCTTCACCGTGACCTTGACACGTGCTACTCAAGGTCGCGAGTACGTGAGAAGCATTTGCTATTTCGCAAGGTTAAAGGTCGCATATCGACCCACTGTCTAATACGATACGCCGATCGCTAATGTTAATAAATGGCACGTTAACCTCGCCGTGTATCACCTCGCTCAGACCCAGAATGATAAAATCTTCCCATTTCTGATCGGGTCTGATCAAAACTAAGGTGCCTTCTGGTAAATTTCATGTGGGGGTCACGGTGAGGGATGAGAGGGTCTGGGGTGGTGCCACATAGCCTGCCTCTGGGGCGGCGGGTTCTTCCCCTCCACCACCCCTTTGATCTTAGGGAGACCCGTAGGCACCTCGGTCTCTCCCCCTCTGTGGGGATTCTTTGTCCTTTTAAATATACTTCGTTCCCCTTCCCGCCTGTGCCAGCTATTATTATTTCGTTCCTAGCCACAAAATCAATTCCTATAATAACTGAAATTCCTTCAACTTGTAATGCTAGTGCTACATAGAAGGTATGTGTCACTACTTGCCCATCGATGGTTACCTGCTGCTTCGCAGTCCTCTGGGTTACCATCCGATGGCAGGCTGCTGTACTTAAAACTAAACAACCTTTCATAGGCTGCACCGACCCCTGTCACTAGGTGTTCTTCTAAGAAAGACACACCACACTTGCGCCAGAGTCGATCAACACCCTTCACTGTCGCTCTCCTAACCATATTTCCACGATGGGTACCGCGACTCCTTTCACAGATTGAGGGCAGGCAATAGGCTCTTGCATTACCTTCCCTCCTGGCACCCTCAATGTTTGGGTAGGGGCAGCGACAGTTGGTGGAGGGCTGTCCACTACTTCTCGGGCGGTTGGTTGACTCCCCTCAATCCCCAACAAGGCGTCCCCTGTTCTACTGGGGCACGGTCGTTGTTTGGATCTGATGAGCATGGGTGTAGTTGGGGGTCCTCCCAACTCCTCCTCAATGCCACCTTCCCCTTCCTCTCCTTGGTGCAGGGGGAGTGTTGTTCCACTGGCCATCGCTTTTTGAACAAGCATGCATGAGGTGGTCTGTTGCATTGCATCAAAAACAATGTCACGGCTCAGTGAGAGAGGGTTACTGGGCCCCTCACGTGGTTCTCTCTTCCACACCGCCAGCAACGGCCATCTTTTTCCTGGCTGGTTTCCCCTTGCCTCTTTGAGGTCCCTGGGTGCACGACCCTGGCCCCTGGATGGTGGGTGGGACTGGCTGAGGACCCGCTTGTTTAACCATTGCAACAGACGGTTGGGAAGTGGCCTGCCGCCTCCCCTTGCTTGTTGGCATTGTTCTTGGTCTAACAGAAGTTGAACTTTTGGCAGCAAGGCTTGTAAGGGCCTCTCATCACCAATAAGGAATCCCACTATGGAGGTGGGAAGAATTCGCCTCAACATACGTCGGCAGAAGGCTTCTTTTCCCTCTACAGTCTGGTCTCTTTCAGGGGTGAGGGACTAGTAGTCTTCACCGACGCGACTACAGAGTGCTGAAATCGACTCTCCCACTCCCAGTATGGGGTCATAATCTTCCATTAGCTCCATCTTCTCCTTTTGGTGTAGAGCAAACTGTTCGGTGAGGTGTTGCTAAAAAGTGCCCCAGTTTGTTGAACTGACGTCCCAACTCCTTGTCACTTTTTATTATGTTTGCACATATTTTCTCTATCTGTCCAGCCTACTATGGCATTTTCAGTACACTTTATGAAGGTCTCGATCGAAAGGAAACCTTCACCAGTGCGTGAGTTTGTCAAACTCAGGCACTGATCCATCTAGCACCAGCAGTTTTTTTATTTTCTCATCTGGTCGCACTTGCGGGAACGATGCGACGTTGGCCGAAATTGTGGGTGGGTCAACGGGCTTTTAATTTGTATTTCACTTGTTAATTCCAAAGGGAGAACAGCAAGTAATTGTCATCTTCAGACTTACCTTTTGGTAGATCAATTATGCTCACTTGCATCTGACACCCGGGGTCTGTTGAAATGATCCTCGTCAGTTCCACGAAAGTTAGAAAGACAAGAGGAAAAGGTGAGCAAGAGAGACACCACTTGTGCTCCTGGGTCAAGTGCATGGGTGGTTGCTTGTACACAACTCTCCCCGCTTTTGTAGCCGGCGGGTAGCCTGAAAGATAACAAAACTCGCCAGTACAAAGTTTTCAGGGAAAAGGGAGCTTAAGGGATACCCTAAC
>JANJGK010007458.1:2500-31272 GCA_039081455.1 Macrobrachium rosenbergii | reverse complement strand
TCGTGAAATGATCAATGCTAGTAAGTAAGAATATGCTTAAAAATATATAAAAAACAGTAAAATAAATTTGTCTAAATGGGGAATCGAGACATGTCAAGTATGCATTGCGGTTACTTTCAAATTCTTGTGCAGGTACTCTAAGATATCTTTAGGAGAGATGTTTCTTGAAGTCAGGTGACTAGATTACACATCAGACTCTATATATCCTATCAATGATTGGTCTGATATAATGAACTCAAACCATAATAATAGGGCCATATGTTCTGATATAATGAACTCGAACCATGATAAAAGGGCCATATGTTCTGATATAATGAACTTGAACCATAATAATAGGGCCATATGGTCTGATATAATGAACTCGAACCATAATAATAGGGCCATATGTTCTGATATAATGAACTCGAACCATGATAATAGGGCCATATGTTCTGATATAATGAACTTGAACCGTAATAATAAGGCCATATGGTCTGATATAATGAACTCGAATTATAATAATAGGGCCATTTGGCCTGATATAATGAACTCAAAACATAATAATAGGGCCATATGGTCTGATATAATGAACTTGAACCATAATAATAGGGTCACATGGTCTGATATAATGAACTCGAACCATAATAATAGGGCCATATGTTCTGATATAATGAACTCGAACCATGATAATAGGGCCATATGTTCTGATATAATGAACTTGAACCGTAATAATAAGGCCATATGGTCTGATATAATGAACTCGAATTATAATAATAGGGCCATTTGGCCTGATATAATGAACTCAAAACATAATAATAGGGCCATATGGTCTGATATAATGAACTTGAACCATAATAATAGGGCCATATGGTCTGATATACAGTAATGAACTCGAAACATAATAATAGGGCCATATGTTCTGATGAACTCGAACCATAATAATAGGGCCATATGGTCTGATATAATGAACTCGAACCATAATAATAGGGTCACATGGTCTGATATAATGAACTCGAACCATAATAATAGGGCCATATATTCTGATATAATGAACTCGAACCATAATAAAGGGCCATATGTTCTGATATAATGAACTCGAACCATAATAATAGGGCCATTTGGCCTAATATAATGAACTCGAACCATAAAAGTAGGGCCATATGGTCTGACATAATGAACTCGAACCATAATAATAGGGTCATATGGTCAGATATAATAAACTCAAACCATAATAATAGAGCCATATGTTCAGATACAATGAACTCGAACCATAACAATATGGCCATATGGTCTGATATAATGAGCTCGAACCATTATAATAGGGTCATATGGTCTGATATAATGAACTCGAACCATAATAATAGGGCCATATGTTCTGATATAATGAACTCGAACCATAATAATAAGGCCATACATTCTGATATAATGAACACGAACCATAATAATAGGACCATTTGGCCTGATATAATGAACTCGAACCATAATAATAGGGCCATATGGTCTGACATAATGAACTCGAACCATAATAACAGGACCTTATGGTCTGATATAATGAACTCAGATCATAAGAATAATGCCATATTTTTTGTGCAATGAATTATTAATTTGAATCGAATAAGAGATAAAAACCCTATCTGAAGTTATATATTTTGAAGAGTAATAATTTCGCATGAGTCAGCGGTTGGTCTTTTAAATATGCTGAGAAACAGTGGTGGTTTGAATTACATTTTAGCACAAATATTAGATAAAGGCTATCAAGAGAGTTGGTTTGGCTTCATACTGGTGGCTATGGCAATAATTAGTAAGAACATAACTAATAATAATAATAATAATAATAATAATAATAATAATAATAATAATAATAATAATAATAATAATAATAATATCATCCTTTATTTCAGCTCAAGGCCATATACATGGAATATACAAAGTAGAAACAATACAATACACACAATCTAGACACACTAGATAAAATGATAAAAATGATTATCGGCAATATCCAACAGTTCCTGAAGCAGTAGTAAAAACAGTATTCGTAATAATGGTAATGGCAGCAATAATATTGAGAGTAACAGGAAAAACAGTAAAAATGATTATAACAATAAAAGAGCAGATTGCATACACTTAATCATCATCAAGCTGAGGAAAATGAACTTGCTTTAGAATCCGCTTAGCAACACTTTTGTGGAAAGATTTGGACTTAGAAATTCAGAATGATATAGATCCATACCATACAGGATAACAACAAATGACACTAATATTAAAAAAGAAAAAAAAAGCTGGTAGGGTAACTTAAAAGGGGTAACTAAAGTATGTAGAGGCTATCTTGTTAAAAATTTACCATGAATTACTCTCATTTAGCCTGTAAATGGACAACAGTTACAACTGCAGATAATTCTTGGATTGAAATGGTGAACAGGGGTGAATTAAGCGTTCTAATGAGTTCTTAAATCAGATAACTATGTTCAGAGAAGAATTTATTGTAATTCACAGACAGTTTCTGCTAGAAGGAAAAGAATGTTTGAAAATATAGTGTGACCAGGTTTTTTTATGGTACCATAATGGTCGCAAACGTCGTTATCAAAACAATAACGATTTCATTTTTTTTTTTTTACTATTCTAAGCTTATTCATACTTCCGTTAATTATACCCACAGCCATTTAAGTACAATACAGAACTTTCACCTATTTGTAGTTATGTGCAGTTTAGTTTTTCCCATATATCCTGGCACATTACGGATTCAAGCATGTTTATAAATGTCCAATTGCCTTCGCAGCGTGAAAGCACTTTTCATAACACCCTGCTATTCCAATTTCTTTATCTTGTTTTGGCGGGGTAGGGGGGGTAGGAGAGCTGGGTGGGGCGTCCCTTAATGGTCCGGTTTCTATAGGTTTTGCTCTTTCCTTGCAACTTGTTTCTATATTAATTTCAACGTTTTTACAGTTTTTCACCAATGTTTACGTACATTTAATTTTCATTTAACATAGAATGATTGTCCCTTTTTCTCATTGAAATTTTTTTTCAAAGCAATATTCATGTGTACAACACATTTGTACTGCGCATATATCTGTGTCGAGTGACATTTCCGTATTATAAGGTGTACAGTGAATGTTCATATATTATATATATATATATATATATATATATATATATATATATATATATATATATATATATATATATATATATATATATATATTAATAATATTTTACGGTATGTACACGTCCTTTGTCTTCCCAGGACCCACTGATGTTTCAGATGGCTCATCCATCCGATGTCGTGGGCTGAGCCAAACCTCACTATCATAGGTAATAAGATATACTGTACTCTTCTTGATTATATATTTCTCCATAGAAAACGAAGACTGTTTCCAATGTAGTTAAGTTCTTCATTGGAGGGGTGGGTAGAGCTCTCGGCTAGCACGCTGTTGGCCCAGCGTTCGACTTTCCGACCGGCCAATGAAGAATTAGAGGAATTTATTTCTGGTGATAGAAATTCATTTCTCGTCATAATGTGGTTCGGAATCCACAATAAGCTCTCGTAAAATGACCCATGCAAGCAGATTAAAATATGGTTTGACATATAAATGCGATCAAAATCAATATTTGTTCCCGTTTGTAGTTTAGTGAATGTATGTATCAACTAAAAATGAAACGCCAAAGGCATCGTTACGTAAGGAACCTGGTCGAGAAGGATAGTGCTTGAAACTTAATATTTTGGAGTATAAAAATGTCACGTGTAAATGAAGACTTAATATTTTAGAGTATAAAAATGTCACGTGTAAATTAAGATTTAATATTTTAGAGTATAAAAATGTCACGCGTATATTAAGACTTAATATTTTAGAGTATAAAAATGTCACGCGTATATTACGACTTAATATTTTAGAGTATAAAAATGTCACGTGTAAATTATTGTCAGAACTAAGATGAAAAAGCCACATACAGTTTATCTAGGATGGTGGGATTTGGTTGATGTCCGTTGTTAGTAATAGCCTGAATTTGACAACAATAAGTGTAGCAGCGTTGCTACTGATATAGTTTAGTGGCCGAGATTTTCTTATTACAGCCACCAGCGATTTTTGTGATGTGCTTTACCTCTATCTAGCAGCAACAACAATATATTCATATATTTAAGGAAAATGGAATATTATATATATATATATATATATATATATATATATATACATATATATATATATATATATATATATATATATATATATATATATATATATATATATATGAAATTTTTTTATCACACCGTGATTTATATACAATCATGAAGCTACAAATGTCGTTTAATATCAAATTCACGCTACCTCGAGAGTATCTCCGATGGAGAATTATCACCGAAGGGGAATTTATATAAGTGATAAAATGAACAGGTACCACTGGGACGTGAACCCTTGACATGGACCCATTCAACGACTCCAGTGGACGTTACCACCGCGCCATCAAGATAGCGCGGTGGTAACGTCCACTGGAGTCGTTGAATGGGTCCATGTCAAGGGTTCGCGTCCCAGTGGTACCTGTTCATTTTATCACTTATATAAATTCCCCTTCGGTGATAATTCTCCATCGGAGATACTCTCGAGGTAGCGTGAATTTGATATTAAACGACATTTGTAGCTTCATGATTATATATATATATATATATATATATATATATATATATATATATATATATATATATATATATATATATTCCATTTTTCTTAGATATGATGTTGTTACTGTTAGATCAAGGTAAACACACATTAGAAAAATCGCTGCTCGCTGTAATAAGTAAATCTCTTCCACCTAACTATATATATATATATATATATATATATATATATATATATATATATATATATATATATATATATATATATATATATATATATATATATATATATATATATGCATACATACAATCAGTAAGCTACAAACGTCCTTTAATATCCAATTCGCTCTACCTCGGAAATAATATATTTTCATATATGTTACCGAAGGGGAATTTTTTAGTTGATAATTGGATATTAAAAGACGTTTGTAGCTTACTGATTGTATATGAATCACGGTGATGTGATAAAAAGTTATGCATATATATATATTATTGATATGTACATATATATGCATATATATACACACACACACACACACACACACACATATATATATATATATCTATATATATATATATATATATATATATATATATATATATATATATATATATATATAATTATTTATTTGAGCAAATACTTAGACGTCGTACAGCAAGGAGATTTATATTCATCCTTTAAAGAAAAGGAAACCTGTGTATTTGTTAAGACACAGTCTCATCCGGTATGATCCGCTTTTCTATGTGTTGATTTGGAAAATGTGCTGGCCACGATTTTTGCAACCGCTACAGTCCCTGGCAGCCATGGTGACCTTGACCATATTAGAGATTTCAAATGGAATAGTCTCACAGTATTCCGTTTGAATTTAATTTGAGTTTGAATTAAAGGACTTCATTGCTGTTTCCTAAACAGTACAATCTGCTTTTGTTTACCAGTGGGATTCCACATATATACTTCGATGCGTGTTGACAAAAGTAAGGAAAAATAACAAGAGAAGCGAGACCCTGGAATTACTGTCAGTTAGGGAATAAGGCTGGTAAGATTGTCTGATGAGACCCTTTTGTCATAAGTATCCATTTCCCGATGTTTCTAATGTTTGTAATATAATATTTGTCATTTAAAGAAAGGGACAAGGTTTCACCTGGTTTGATCCGGTTTTTTCTTACCTACGCATTGGTCAGGAAATGGCCTTTTCTATTATAGAAAGATCCTCCTTTAAAGCAACAATCCATTCGCGAGGGATTTTAGGATAATACCCTTTGCAGCCTAACGGTTATGATGGATGGCCTTGAGCGTACAAGACTCTTTGTAGCCATTACACTCCCTAACGGTTATGATGGATGGCCTTGAGCGTACAAGACTCTTTGTAGCCATTACACTCCCTAACGGTTATGATGGCCTTGGGCGGGCGTGTTCAAGATTTCAAATTGAATGTTGTCACAGAACGTTAATTGAATTTAACGTGGGTTTTAGTTAAAGGACGTCGTTGTTGGATCCTGAGCGATGCAATTTTCCTTTCATTACCAATGAAATTCCACATTCTTTGAAACGTGTTTACTAACGAAAGCAAAATAACAAAAGAAAGAAGACTTCTGGAAGTGTGGTCAGTTTAGGAATAAGAGTGTCAAACCTATGGGGAATTACGGGATAAAGAAGCCAGATTAGGTAGGTAGCCCGGATTAAAATCAGGTCAGAACGACGCGCCCTGTCCAGACGTTTCCAGGAACTGGTAGATGTTAAAGGCGTGAGTAAAATTGCTTGTCCCGAATAGGTTAACATAAGTTGCCTGCTAAATCATCTGGAAAAATATAACTTTTCATCCAGTATTTTTTTTTTTTTTGGTCTTTCATTCCCTAGTCTTTTAAATATCCTTCGGTGATATTCGGCGTTTATTTATTAATCAGTTTATTTATATATTTATTTTTGGCTTTATTTATATATTTATTTATTTTTGGCATTATCTTTGATGGTTCAAGTTTCAGTATCTTTCGTTCTGTTCAGAAAATTAAGAAGTGCAGTTCCTGATTTTCAACTTTCGACACAGATAAAGCTAATAAGTGCCTTCATAAGAATTTTACTTTTTTTTTTGAGAAATGTTTCACACTGGAAATTGTTATAAATCATTATACGTTACTGCATTACATTAAAAGTCTCTTACTGGTACAGTGCTTTGATGAATATCTGCTCTTGAAATAAAATGCCATTTATTTTATTAGCCATGTGATAAACATTGAAAAATGAAAAATCAAAGAATGCAACTCACGCAGCAAAGGCAACAGGAGTTGGAAATAAAATTATTTAGTCAACCAAACCGAAGAGCAAATAGCTGAATTCAGCGGTAGCGCTCTCTCTCTCTCTCTCTCTCTCTCTCTCTCTCTCTCTCTCTCTCTCTCTCTCTCTCTCTCTCTAGCGAAAAATGTATAACATACAAGCGTTAGCCCTGATAAATTGTTGTATTTCAGTATCATATATATTTACTAAAACAATAACATTTTGCATTGTGGAGGTGCATAATTATCAATATCAAGATTAAAATCGATGTGCTTTTGTAACAAGGGAACAGAAACACTTTCAAAGTCTCACTTTCAGTTATATCAGATCATTATTGTTGCTTTCGCTTGCTCTTAAAATATAAGGTACGATTATGTGAATTACATCTATCTTTTATATCAATGTCCGTTTGACTTTTTTTTTTAGCCAAAATTCGAAATATTTCGGAAAATTTGGATTTGATCTTATCTTGTTTTAAAAATATTCTAAATACCTCTCATCATTATTTATTAGAGTTTTAGATTGATAAAATATTAGCGTATCATTACTATTTCAGGTTATATTTATATAACTGAAAGAAATTATAAAAATAAGATAAAAGTGTTACACGTCTTACGTGTCGGGGAGGCAGTTTTCATTACGGGAACCAACTTCCAAGACAAAACAGTGTCAGCCCACTGCTAATTTTACTGGTAATATATTTTACTGTTTATGTTATAAAGAAGCAGCTTTTACGGTAATATCGAAGTTCTTCTTATGCATACACAACCGCTAGGGTTAAATGTTAAAAATTATGTTCCGCCTTTATAATAATAAACAGGAGAGATGTGTTATAAGATTGAATAGGCTGTGTCCGCCTAGGCTGACCATTTCTTAGGTTCGGACCTACGTGGATCATTCATTGTTTTGAAGCCTTAGCTTTAAATGCTGTGGACATTTTTTTTTCTGAAACGGTTTGATATTAAATTTCTAGGCTACGGTTAATCATAGGCTGTTTGGGTACGTTCTCTGGATGAGATATGTGCAGCCCACCTTAGACTGATGTTACAGAGAGCTTTTACAATGTGATGCTGTTGGGCTGCAGACCCCTTGGTTATGGTTAAGTGAAGGGAATGGTGAACAGGCTATGTAGAGCAGAGTGCAGTAGTTTTATCTGCCGGTGTGACCCTTCAACGAAAATTAGTGTAGAATAAATGTAGTTCAGTTTGTCTTAAAACCTCCAAAAATAACACTACCTGCCAGTTATTCAAAGATTTTTTCTTCTTTCCACTTTTTGCAGGACTCATAATTTTCGTAAGTTTGTCAGGGCACGGCCTTAGGATAAGTTAGGTTAGGATGCATTCCAGTTGGAATATGACTCTGAACCTCTTTTAAGCAGCCCTTCTTTCCCCCCAGGGTCCAGGTCAGGGTACGACCTTTTATCTATTTTAATTAACACCTATTGGTTGTAGGAACATATCACTGTGGTAAAATGGCAATTAAAATAGCTTGTTGATGCGTTTGATTTTCTCCATCGCTCCGCTTCTGTGGAAATAACAATGTATGTGACCATGGCCAGAACGCTAATCCAAATTACCTTAAAAATGTTAAATACATTCACAGCAAAATTCAGTTACTTTCTTTTATTAATGGCGTCTTTCGATAGGCTACCCTTCAGGCCATTCGGTGAATGTCAAGCCATAAATATATATTTATTTTAGGCAATCTTGGCCGACAGGTATTTAAATAAACCTTAGTTTTAAGCTGAGCCCTGTATCTTGTATCTTAGCCTAACAGCAGACAATCAGTTGAAATTTTGTTGAGAGGAAAAAGTTATGGACTTGTCTGTAATTGCTGGCGATTTCTTCATGGCTCTTGATTTATATCTTGCCAGTAGCTAATTTTTTTTTTTTTTGCAATGTGGTAGGAAATGCATAGTAAATGGTTTAATTATTAATTTTTAAATTGTATTAATCCATACAATTTTGTAAAAAGAAAATATTTGTTTTCCTAATTCATTAACATTGTTTTTTAGTCATTTTCACTGACAAACCACTGTTTATGCAGGTAAAACCTACCCTGTAACCTACTATAACCCCCTCCCCACTACCTTAACAGTTGTAAGGGACCACAGTACTTGTGACATTCAGGTGGAGGAATAGGAAACATTTTGAAATGCGAGGGTGTATCCTGACCTAACCTTACCTAACATAGAACACAGTCATTACTTGCCCGAAGCAAAGAGCTCACCCCCCCCCCCTCATTCTACCAGCTTGACCTAGGGCATCATAAGCCATGGGTTTTTTTTTTTATTCATTCCCATTTCTACAGATTTTGAGATTCCTGTGTTGCTTTGTGATGACCTTCATTCTTCATTTATTCTTGAAGTCATTGACCTATAACATGCTTCCAACTTGAGGACCAATAATCAGTTGATAGTATATTTGGACTGGTGTTTATTTACAGGATAGCAATTTAATTTATAAAAGGAACTGAAGCCGCTTTTTACATACTTAAGCATTATATAAAAAATTTAGAGTAAAAGCCTCTGAATTCAACATTAAAAATTAGAGTAACATCAAAACGGACAGGTTCTAATTTTCCCTGGTTTAGAAGTAACAGTCATATTTATGGTTTTATATTTATACAGTATTTTATAGTGTATTGTTTGTTGTTAATAAGACTATATAGTGATTGTGACACTGTGTAGTGATAAAATTTGGAAAATCTTACTGTTTTACATCCGTAGAGTGTTTTTCACCAAATCTGTAAACTTCCAATATCCATAAGGGCCTTGGATGTATTATTACGGGCAAACAGGGGAGTACTGGATAATATACACATACAGGTGTTACAATTACACAGTACATGACAATAAATCAGTATAAAATTTTCAGATGATAACGTTTGCGAACAGCATAACCCTGCCTATACCACCTCCAAGATTACCACTGTCGTATATATTTTTATGTACGCACATTATTTTGATTGTATATTTTCTATAGTTTTCTGAAAAAGATGAATGTTGCAAAACAAAAAATGTATTTCATTAGGAGTGGGCACAAAAGATATGTAATACCTTTTTTATTTAATGTTTCAATTGCTGGAAGGAGGTGGTACGCTGGGACATTCTGAGCCTTGCTGATCTAACCACCTTCACAAGTTTTATCGTAACTCATTCTTTCATTTTGGTGCTAATAATGACGGTTTGATTGGAGAGGTGTCTTGAATACAGTAAATAATGCAGAAATGCACACAGACATTGAAAACGGATCGTATGCACTGCATGTGATTATGTGCATTTGTCTGCTTTTATGGAGTTAGCAGCCTCTGTTTTGGACTCCCATTTTGATATCGCGGCTTGAAAACCCTAAAGAATATATTAACAAAATCGCCGTTTGTGTGAGTCTGTGTACACTCAGGATTAATAAAGATGCACTAAAGAAATATTGTTATTGATATGGTATAGTATACTAAAATCTCCTTGGGACCTGTAGTGGCTACTCAACAGGTTATGTGGGGGGGGGGGGGGGTGGCGCCCAGCTCCATTGCAACAAAAAAGAAATTTATCTTGCCTGTGTACGTTGCTTTGTAGAAGTCTGTGGCACTGGCGGATCCAGATTAATTTCATGGGAGGGCACCAATTTTCATATACATTTTATATATATATATATATATATATATATATATATATATATATATATATATATATATATATATATATATATATATATATATATATATATATATATATATATATATATATATATATATATATATATATATATATATATATATATATATATATATATATATATATTCTCTCTCTCCCTCAATTTCATTATTTCTATAATAGATTTTTAATTTTTTTCCCATTTTTATATTTCTTATGTTATTATTATCTATATCTTCAGTATTATCATTTTGTCATTTTTCATGTGGGGCCACGTGCCCAGGTGCCCCCACCGCCCCGGATCCGCTAGTGGTCTGTGGGTTTGAGTGAATGGCCTTTCCTTTTCCTCCTTTCTCACATTTAACAGTTCACAAGGTGCTCATTAAAACTTACAAAGAATTAATTGTTCATAACTGGAGAGGATGGAAAGAATGACAGATTTTGACACTATTGCACCGGTCCAAGGGTATTGCGTAAGCTACACTGTCCGGTCTTTGTTACGTAATGGATTTTGTTACTTATCATGAGGCCAGACCACTAATTGTCCATATAGCGGATGTTCTAGTGTGTAATTTTTTGTTAGTATTTAATAGTATGAAAATATCTCTGAACCTTTTTCAGTTGGTTAATCTTGTTTGTATAGGGAGCCATGAAACTATATTAGTTATGTGGGTTATTACAACTGGAAAGTACTTGCGATTAGATATTTTGAAATTTGGATAGTTAACGAATGTTTCACATATTGTGGTTACATACATGCTTATCTTTGTTCATAACCTCCTTATCTGTATATATATTTTATTTGCATATCACTCTGCTTTCCTTCATTAGCCCCTCATTCCTTAACACCTCTGGTATAGGATTGGCTGTGTTATCTTCTAATGAAACAAGCTATTTTTAATTACCTAGCAATGTATCTTTTCACATCAGAATAGTCTGCAATATAGTCTGTAGTTGAAACAATTAAGAACATGCCACAGCAAAAATATATAATTTTCAGTGACTAGTAGTGTCCTTCAAAAGTTTCACTTGAATTAAGTTTTCAGTCCACACATTATACAGGGCTGTTATCAGTCAGTGTTGAAGTATGTTTGGTTCCTGCTCATGTGTGTAGGTATTAAAGTAAATTAGGATAATGATGACTGGGCGTCCAAAGCTGCAGTCACTATGAATGGGTCAGATATAGCCGTTCCTTTCAGTGATATGTTACTCACTTAAACCCATAATCTTTGGTACACTAAATGACAAGCATTATGGAATAATTGATCTAACAATAAATTAAAAGAAATTAAACCAGCCGTTGAACTGATGAGTTATATATTGCTAAAAGAAGGCCACAGTGAATCAGTATCATCCATTATTATCCATCTTTGAATTAGTCATACTCATCTGACTCTTGGGTAGTTGGTGAATAACCCACACAACCCAATCCTTAATGGTCAAACATACCTTTAGTGACTGTCCATCTTTCAACGAACACCATTTGCCAATTATTGGAAAGATGTTTGAAAGAAATTTTGTTAGAATCTTCGTCGACATTTTCAGTTTACCCAATCAATCAGTTTTAAAGAGCTCAAACAGTTAATTAGATATGTTATATTTCGTCAAGAACAAGTCATTCGTTCCAGCCCCAAGAGAGTTAAGAATGTAAACTCAGTTGTCTGGTTAAACTATTTATAAGAAATGGCAATTCTCAGTTGACGTATTTCTAACTGATAATTTCTTTGCAGGGAGGTGTATCTTGTAAGTCTATTGTTTCAAGAAACTTTCAAATAATACGAAGAGGTCAGCGACCGTTATCCTGACCGCCGGAACTTTTGGCAGGGAAGTGCATCGAAACATCCTCGTCAAGGCTTCTATTGAACATATTTGTGGACAAATGTTTATGAAGGAGCGTCATTTACTCATTTATAGTTTATGGAAAGAAAGTGTTTTAAGTTATTGGAAATTTTCCTTATATATTGTATATGTATATATATATATATATATATATATATATATATATATATATATATATATATATATATATATATATATATATATATATATATATATATATATATACTCTTCAGGATTGGGATCATATGAAGATTGTTCACTAAATGCAACAGCAATGTTAAGGTAATCAAATTCTCAGATCAGTCATAAGGTTTTGCCAAATGTAATGATGATGGTGATGATGGTAGTGGTATAATATTTATGGTTATATTTGTAAAGAATCTGTAATGTTACATCACTGACAATGATAATTCAGATTCAAATAACTTTCCAAAGCTTATAGCAAACATTATGTATACTGTACTATGGTGTTATGACAGCTCTAGTGTTTTTGTGGGTCAGAAGTATATACAAAGTAAATATTTTTTGCTTGAGCATATCCCAGGCTGGCAAGGTAAATCCATCATAATAACCATGTTTTAAGTGCTATGAATTCTGGCGATATTCAGGTGTGAGTAAACCATTATTCCACTGAACGATGGTCTACCCTCTTGGCTTTCTCATGAATTTTGTTTCTTTTTTTTTTTTTGGTTGCAATGTAACAAATTGGATGTTAAGTATGTGGCAAATCGTTCTCTTTGTTCTTCATAGCTTCCTGTGGGTCTCTTCCCACCTGGTTGTCCAACTATTGTCACTTTGTCCTGTTCAAAGGTTATCTGAAGGTTTAACAGATGTGACTTTTTTTTATTAATTTGGTTTGATAAAATCTCTTTTTTTGGTTTGATTGAACCACTCACTGGCTGGACGAAATTACTCTTTGGTTTGATTAAATCACTGTCAACCTGCTGGGCTTGTGAAAACTTGAATATTCATTTGCTGCTCTTGTTATAACTGCCTTGACATTTTCTTTTAAATCCAGACAGGGTGATCAGGCTCAAATGATCAGTTGGTGATATTCATAGAGAAAATTAAAGGCTTTAGTATTTTAATGGAAAGGTAATTGTAACATCTGTTTCCGCTAATAACAGCAATGGTTTGTTGCATTAATTTCTAACCAGTGGCAAGAAAGTTTTTTCTTTATTTACTCCTGAAATGACTGAGTTGTTAGTATTCCGTTGCCATCAGATAAACATAAACAACTCTACTGTATAAGAGAAGATACGGGATAATTTACAATGTTATTTGAAGACATCATTCAGAATTAGATAATCAGAGTGCATCTCAGCTAAAAATCCATCATGCTTAATACATACAACTGGATTGGCTTAGTTAACTATTTGAAAGTGAATATTTCGATATATAAACATAAGAATGAAAAAGCTACCAAGGATTCATAAGTTTGCTGGATATGGGCTTCGAGTCCACAAAATAACGTCAATTTCTGTAGTTCTCATTATCAATGGTATCAAAAGTGGCGTTACCTTTTTTGAACTCTCTCTCTCTCTCTCTCTCTCTCTCTCTCTCTCTCTCTCTCTCTCTCTCTCTCTCTCTCTCTCTCTCTCAGTATCACCAGCAAGTCTATATTCTTCGTAAAATAGAGTAAAATATGTAATTAAACCGTTCCTCCCCCTACCCTCTCTCTCTCTCAAAATCTCCAGTATCCCCAGCAATCCTATATATTTTTTAGAGTACAGTAAAAAGTGTTATTTGTGGACAATAAAGTTTGTCTGTTGTTATGTTCATAATGTAGTTCATTTATGGAACATTTCCATCTCTCTCTCTCTCTCTCTCTCTCTCTCTCTCTCTCTCTCTCTCTCTCTCTCTCTCTCTCTCTCTCTCTCTCTCTCTCTTCAGTATCACCGGCAAGTCTATATTATTCTTAAAATACAATAAAAATATGTAAATGAACTGTATGTCTCTCTCTCTCTCTCGCCAATATTACCAGCAAGTCTATTCTTAAAATACAGTAAAAATATGTAAATAAACTGCTCCCCACGTTTCCCCCCGCCCACAGCCCCCTCTCTCTGGTCTAGTAGCACAGTGCCAGAGCATTCAGTTCACAAACTGAATAACCTGAGTTCGATTCCGTAACTAGACAAGGAGAGCATAAAGGTTGGGGACCATACCCTAAAATCAGTATGCCTCTGCTGAACTGAGCAGTGAATTATGTACCTAGTTGTTAGTGGACTATTGTGGGTCACTGTTAGGGTCGAGGGAAAAAGAGGGAGAGGGAGAGGGAGATATGAGGGATAAAAAAACAACAGACGTGAGTATTCATTATTCCGTTTAAATATCTGCCATTGAAACTGAAGGGCTTCTCTCTCTCTCTCTCTCTCTCTCTCTCTCTCTCTCTCTCTCTCTCTCTCTCTCTCTCTCTCTCTCTCTCCACTTATACTTTAGCACTTTTATTTCACTCGCATTTTACCTTAGGTTATAAAGAGCTACAGCCCTCAAGTCTTGTCACAAATTCCCTGTCATAAATGAGGTGGGTCTAATAATCCCACTGCTTAGATTAGAGCCCATGGTGCTTCTTCCCTAGACCTCTCCCGTTCGGCTTTTGTTACGGGTTTGTGTGTGCTTGTTTGTGTGTTTCGATAAAATGATTTCCTTATCAGTAATGTCGAATGTTCACAGTAGAATAATGAATAATATCCTTACAGTACTTACTTACAAGGCATTGTCCTTTGTGGTAGCTAATTTAATAATGCAAGTTGAGGTGTTACTGGATAGTCCCAGAAACTCAAGATTTTCAGTAAGATTTCCAACCCAAAGAGACCAAAACATTGGGCCGGAAGTGCTGTATCCCCAGAGATGTCCCGCTCAGCAATAATTATCCGTATACCCGTTTTCATTGTGAAAAGCAACTTTCAGGAACTACACACTTGTAGGATACCCATAAAGCAACCTGATACCCAGCAGTATCTAAAATCTCATTTCATAAAAATATTTACTATCCATTAAATTGAATCCTATTGAATCTCAGAGCAACAATGTCACCAAAAATCATAATCAAAATCAACATGGAACTTGATAGTGTATATGTTCTGCGGCAATGGGTCCCTTCGATGTCAAAGAAGCCAACTTTGATTCATACTTGATAATGCATTTTGAGTGTGTTTGTGTGTGTGTGTGTGTGTGTGTGTGTGTGTATGGGTGTGTTTGTGTGTGTGTATGTGTGTGTAAATGACACTTGTTCTTACATAAGCATAAATTTCCCTTCATTAGTTAAAAACTATGAATCTATACACTTTGAGATCTGATAGGTCTTCCAGGATCCCCGCTCTCATCTCAGGGTGGAAAACTATTAATAGTCCTTGAAACCTTTATCGTTTAGGAACTTCAGGTTTTGAAGAGGCTAACACACTGTAAAAAAAAAACCTTAGTGTAGGTGAGCAGAAACGAATCTGTTTTGGCTTTGGATGTAATCATTTCACCAAAAAATAAAAAAATAACATAAATACGAATTAATTCAATTAGTTCAGTTTATGTCAGGAATAGAGCTCTACATACTTTTTTTCAAGCAGATAACAAGAGCACCTTATTATGAAAAGGGCCTTTGATTTAGTAAAGAAGATTAGTCAACCCTAATTTGTAAACATGTTTGTCAGGACACCTTTATTGAACTTGGCTGATAGATCACGATGTGTTCCAATCTTCATTCGCAAATATAACTGTGATATCGAAAGGAGTATTATGCAGATTCATTCTCTTGAAGTTCAGTGGAAAGTCAGTGGAGTTGAACAGCAGAAGTAGACACCTACCAATACGAACTGACAGCTGACAGAGCCCGCAGACTTGTTCGCGGCCCAAACTGCTGAGATCAAGCGATTAGCGAACCAGGAGCCAAACAAAGCGGCACAGAAGAAATGATTTAGGAGGAAATGAAATAATCTCAACAGCGGTTTATATCGAAAGGAGGCTGGTAGGGTAAGGGAGTGGGGACGTGGGGAGGGGGCCCCAAGGGATGGGCTCTTGAGTTATCCGAAAGTGGACGTCAAAGGATGGAATTGAATGGGCAGGAGACAAGGTGAAGAACTGAAAATGGAGAGAGAGAGAGAGAGAGAGAGAGAGAGAGAGAGAGAGAGAGAGAGAGAGAGAGAGAGAGAGAGAGGAGACTGGTAAGGGAGGGCTTCATCAAAGGCCTATCTTTTAAACCCATTATAACCCAAGTGTCTGTTACTTCCATTATCACTGTACTTCTCACAATGCTTTGGTCTCGTGTCACCTAATAACTTGAACTCATACATATCACGTTTTATGAAAGACTGAAAAAGAAAACAGATAAGAGAGAGAGAGAGAGAGAGAGAGGAGAGAGAGAGAGAGAGAGAGAGTGAGAGAGAGAGAGAGAGAGAGAGAGAGAGAGATTCAAACTCAAATTTCCACACAGAGCAGCGAAACAACAACTGCCAAAATCAGTGACGCTTCATCAGAATCTTATTATTGAGGTCAATTAATTCAGACTTAACACTTGGTGGGAG
The DNA here is from genome assembly GCA_039081455.1 of Macrobrachium rosenbergii. Lineage (NCBI taxonomy): Eukaryota > Metazoa > Arthropoda > Malacostraca > Decapoda > Palaemonidae > Macrobrachium > Macrobrachium rosenbergii. The sequence continues at coordinate 14,404 of JANJGK010007458.1, read as the reverse complement.
GGAGGGATTCTGTCAGTAAATTCTGTATATAAATTCTGTCAGTAAATTATCTCAATAAATTTTGATGATAAATTCTGTCAGTAAATACTGTCAATAAATTCTAGAAGGGGGAAATGTATTTTGAACGTAAATTTTTTGTTACCGACTTGAAGTGAAAATAAAACTCCAGACTCCTTATCATTGCTCTGCTCTCATCGAGTCTGTCTCCGTGACAACACTTTATTATTTATGCAAGATTTATCTCCCCGAATCTCTTCGAATTCGCCAGTGTCGTTTGCGCATGCGCCCGAATACAAAGAGTGAAATGATCTGTATTTGAGATGGATAAAAGTTGCAGATTTCTTGAATATTATTAACACTCAGTAATTAGATCTAGATATATATTGAGACTTTGATACTCATTACATCCTGCCCCAGTGGATTATCATATAGGATCTTTTATTGTTTTTTTTTTATTATTTAATTCGAAAGTGATGTGTTTCCAAGCCATGAGGTTTTTAGTTTATTCATCACATATATAATGATCAGTTCCATTCCTCTGCCTCCTTGTTGTGTTTAGGACATAAATTTGCCTTTTCCTCATAAACAAACGACTTTTGTTTACCTTCCCTATTTTCGTTATTGTTCGCCAGAAAGGGAGAGAAAAGGCAAAATGTGACAGACTACCTCATCGAGGCCCACCCGACGAGGCATATCCACATTTACACAGAGCGGTGAACTTCATCTCTAATTATCTGCCTCCTCTCTTTTTCTCTTTCCAACCCAGCTGCGACCCACGACGGTCGTCTAACAGCTAGCTACATAATTCTCATCTTAGGTCAACAGAGGCACACTGGATATTGAGAGAAGTCGTCTATCTGCTCCCCCTCGTCCTGTTCAGGAATCGAACTCGGGTTTTCCAGTTGTGAAACTAGATGCATTCTACAGGCTACGAGGCTAGAGAGAGAGAGAGAGAGGAATGGCTGATTGTCATTTTAAACAGAACAGCTGATTGTCATATTGGGTTAAATAGCTGATTGTCTTTTTACTTAAACAACTGATTCTGACTCTCAGGTTTACTTAAACAGTTGATCGTCAATTTTTGGTTAAACGGCTGATTGTCATTTTTAGTTGAACAGCTGATCGTCATTTTTACTTAAACAGCTGAGTGTTATTAGGTTAAACAGCTGATTGTCATTTTTCACCTAAACAGCTGATTGCCATTTTGGGTTAAACAACTGATTCCATAGATGGTAAGAACCAATGTTTTATAAACCTTTTTCCCTTGACTCTTCTCTGCTTTGTGGGCCACCTTTTTTTGGGGAGGGGGCCTCTCTTCCCCCTCCCCTCCGCCCACTTCCTCCCCTCTCCCTTGTAAGGTAACGGGTGTCATAACAATCTTCCCAAGTGTCAGTCTCCATTCTGAAGCCCTCCTTGTCACTTCATTTCCTTCAGCCTCACTCTGTCAAGAGTCGATATTCCACTTTCTTCTTATTTTCTATTTATTTCATTTATCTTTTTTCCTTTTGATGAAATAGAGATTCTTGTCATGACCACTGTGGAAGGTTTTTATCAGGAGGATCATTAGCTCTTATTAAGGTTTGTCAGCTTAAGGAGGTTTTTGATCATTACTTGGTAGCATTTTGCTTGCATATTCTCTCTCTCTCTCTCTCTCTCTCTCTCTCTCTCTCTCTCTCTCTCTCTCTCTCTCTCTCTCTCTCTCTCTCTCTGATTTTGTTTGTGTTTGGATAATCCCAAAACGAATGTCTCGTGAAGATTTAATCAGCGTTTTCCTTCGTCTTTGAAAGGTAAGTCTATAGCACCAGATTAAAAAGGACGTATTTTCTCCCCTTCTTAGTGTTCATTGACGTAATTCTCTCTCTCTCTCTCTCTCTCTCTCTCTCTCTCTCTCTCTCTCTCTCTCTCTCTCTCTCTCTCCTTTTATAAAAACGATTCATGTTAATACTTCAGACAGAGGTTAAGCAATATATTAATTTCATCCCTCGTTCTTATGAGAATAGGTAATTATTTTGGTATGCTAAGAGGGACGAATTGCAATATACCTGGGCTATAATCAGGGAGCAAATGCTAATATATATGCAAGAAAATTCTCCTAAACAGAATAGGGAGAGTAATATAAGATTTCATTCTTAAACTCTGTTGTATATGTGATCTTAGTAAGCTTGTATGCCTCTCAGAAAACAAAAATTATAAATAAATAAATAAATCTTGAATATAATTGCACTGAAACTTTCATCTATATATCCGACAGCAATTGCCATGACTATAATCGAGAAAATATTAAATAGTTCAATATTTTCATAGTCAGGCCAAAGACGGCGGCCTCTCCAGCGATCCCGCATCCTACCAAGCAAGGTATCTCGTCAAATTCCCCAATATTTCTGCTCCAAGACGAAGGGCGTTGGGGAGAGGGAGGTAGAAGGGTGGGGGAGTTTTAATAAAACCCAATATGGAAGGCGGTGGACATGCTGTCAGCAGTTTCAGATGAGGGGTCGGGTTTTATTGCTGACAGCAACGAGGCACACAGGAGGAGCTCCATCTGATTTAGCAGCCATGTGGAAGGGGCGGTTTCAGCCTCCAAGTGGAACGAAAACGCCACAATACTTTGGGAGACATCATGAATTGCCCGAGGAAGCGAGTTTTATGGGGGCTTGGGGAGGGTGGGTCCTGGAAAAGGAGGAGTAGTTCCTGGAAAAAGAGGGGTTGGCCCTGGGGAAATGAAGGGTTTGTCCTGGAAAAGGAGAGGTGAGTCCTGGAAAAGAAGGGGTTGGTCTTGGAAAAATAGGGGTGGGTCCTGGAAAAGAAGGGGTTGGTCCAGGAGGAGGAAGGGTGGGTCTGGAATAGGAGGGGTGGGTCCTGGAAAAGGAGGGGTTGGTCCTGGAAGTGAGAGTGTGTCCTGGAAAAGGAGGTATGGATCCTGGAAAAGGAAGAGTGTTCCCCTGGAAAAAGAGGGATGGGCTCTGGAAAATGAAGGGTTGGTCCTGGAAAAGGAGGGGTAGGTCCTGGAAAGAAGGGATAGGTCCTGGAAAAATAATATGGGTCCTGGAAAAGGAAGGGTGGGTCCTGGAAATGAGGGTTTTATTTTGGAAAAGAAGAGGTGGGTCCTGTGAAAGATGGACTGACAGCTATATACAAACTTATTTAGACTCAGAAGCTGTACTTCCATACCACACTAAAACATGCCGTAAACTTGTCTAGAACTTACTACACACACATATCACAAACATGCTGAATACAAGCCGTCGACTCAGTGGAAGTCCTAACCAGTGCTTCATACTATCATCCAGCACATGCCACTTCTGGTCGCTGACTGAAATTTTTAATGTTAGCTACAAATGCCACTAGGTCTAGGGTCTGTCTGCAGAGTCAAGCAAAAGTGGGCCTTTAGAAAACAGTGGCCATTATGAGTGGCGGCCATTGGCCACTGAAAGTGGCCCAGTCGTTTCTGTCTCCTCCCCCCCCCCCTTCTTCCCTTCATCTTTGTGACAACAAACTTAATGTAATCTGAAATAAGTTCTTTACACCTAATAGCTCCTTTCCAATGTGCCTCCATGTGTGTAGACTTACTTATACTTCGTGTATTATTTGAAAGCTGCTCCACAGTACTTCCGAATTCTCCTCCTCCTCCTCCAAGACCACCTCCTGTTTTCCTGTATCTTCTCCTTCCTTCCTTCCTTCCTTCCTTGGCCTCCTGATCCTCCTAAGACCTCCTCGTGGTGTCCCTCAATGGCCCCGGAAGGCCTATAACATCTTCTTCCGCTATTTTGTCTGCGGAGGAAAGCCACCGAGGGAGGATTTCGTGGGCTCTGTCCAGAGGAAGTGAACGAGTAACAGCTGCTCTCTGACGTATCCTATTTAAGTTCCTGTATCAGTACGCCCGCTGATTTGTTTATTTGTTTTCCGCGCGCAAGGAACTTCCTGTGTCAGAGCTTGGCGTTGAACTCTACATAATGTTGTAATGGGTGAGGTCTTTATAGGCTTTTGTAAATTCTTAATGAATGATTCGGTAACAAATGCATTTGTTTCATTTCATGTAAGATTTACTAACAATGACACACTTCCCTTTTCTATTTTTTTTCATTTAATATTCTTCTTAAATTGTCTGAATCAAAAGTGTTTAAAATCTTAATACATTTTTTTTAACTGAGTCTGTTCAGCAGTGAGTAACCTCACTAACAGATTTTTGTTAAGACACTTTTTATCCTTGTACTTTCCCTTCATTCCCGCTTCCTTCCTTCAGCCTTGCTGTCCAACCCCTCTGACTATTATTTCTTAATGCAACTGTGGGGTTTTCTCCCAGTTCCACCTTTAGATCCTTGTGCTTCATCTCCTTTATTTTGTGGATCCCTTCCTCCTCCTGCTGTCCAACCACTTCAACTCCCTCCTGTCATTGGCTGAAGAGGTGAGTGACCGAATGAGTTCCCCAGTGCTTGGCTTTGTGCCTCAAAATTCAATAACTCTTCATTAACTCAATTCGGTTTTTATAGAGACTTGGGAGAGTCCTCAGAGTGCAGGAGCTGTGACATGGAAGGATATTAAAAAATCCTTCGCTTGACGCTGCGTCTCTGCTGATGTTTGTTCTTCTTCGCCGTCAAAGGCTCCAGGATTCATGGATCCTGGAATCCCAGCTTCCAGTTTGTATGCAAATACTCATGCAAATACTTCAGAGTGTCTGCAGTCGTGTTTGCTTTGAAGCAGCGGGCGGGGAGGAATGTAAACATCTTCACACGCACACATAAACATAAACACGTGAGTTAGATGTTTATCTCTTTCAGAAAGGGGAAAAACGCCTCGTGTCGACTGGAATATTATCTCTGAGGATGATTTGAAGGAATGACGCATCTTTTGTGTGTAACGGTATGCAAACACGCGAAGGTTCCATGGAATAAGCTCAGTTCTAAGAATATAGTCTGGGCATAAGGGTCATAATGCTTTGATGAATGTTCTAAGCCCTTAGAGGAAGACAAAGGGTGTGGGCTCATACCCATTTCCTCTCAATAATAAAGGGGAAGGGGACCGAGTAAGGAATGTCTGTAAAACTTGCTACAGACCTGAAGGGGTCTGAGTGAGCGGTGATTTGGTCAGTGGGAGTTTAGCCAGAGGAATTTTCATCCTTATGACGAGAGATGACGTCATTCGCTGTATCTGTTCGAGGTCAGGGAAGGTGTGACGTCACCGTGTGTCCTCCGTCTTCTGCTTCGTCACAGACAAACCTTCCTTGTCTTGACGACCTGTTCATGGACTGCACAACAAAATGGTGTCGCTAATTCAGGCCTTGCCTGAATCTTGATTCGCTTCCAAATATTTTGATTTCATTCAACAGATTATTCGCTCTAATTATTATGTATCCGTCTCTCTCTCTCTCTCTCTCTCTCTCTCTCTCTCTCTTTCTCTCTCTCTCTCTCTCTCTGGAAAACCTTAAGCAAAAACTTCCAGTTGGATTTAGTAAATAATTTTACGTCGGCCACGATCCCCGGAACACTCTTTGATAACTGTCATAAAATTTCGTTCCCATGTCGGTCCCAAACCCTGATTATATTATTAGACGCTTCGACAAAAAATGATCAGTTACTTTAGCCTGGCTGTTAAGGAAATTAAAATATGATTACCATTCTGAATAAGGGTTTTTTAAACCTAATTTGCATACAGCAAGCAGCTGTTGCAAAAAACATTATTATTATTATTATTATTATTATTATTATTATTATTTTATTATTATTATTATTATTATTATTAGTAGTAGTAGTAGTAGTAGTAGTAGTAGTAGTAGTAGTAGTAGTAGTAGTATTGTACAATTGTTTGGATGTTTGTGATTTGGTCAGTAGTGCTTTTGACGCGAAACATTGGAAATTTCATTATTAAGCTCTTTATTTATTTATTTTTATCTGTTTATTAAAAAACAAACAAATATCAGATTTTTCTTGCAACGAATTGAAGTTTTATCAGTGACAATTTATTTTGAAGACTTATTAAGCACTCGTTACATGAGGATACTTAACTTACGCTTGACTTGAACAAATTACTGGGTTCCTTTTTTAGTTTTCTGTGAAAGACAACTATTGTGCCGGCTTTGTCTGTCCGTCCGCGCTTTTTCTGTCCGCACTTTATTCTGTCCTCACTTTTTCTGTTCGCACTTTATTCTGTCCGTACTTTTTCTGTCCGCACTTTATTCTGTCCGCACTTTTTCTGTTCGCACTTTATTCTGTCCGTACTTTTTCTGTTCGCACTTTATTCTGTCCGTACTTTTTCTGTTCGCACTTTATTCTGTCCGTACTTTTTCTGTTCGCACTTTATTCTGTCCGTACTTTTGTTCTGTCGCACTTTATTCTGTCCGTACTTTTTCTGTTCGCACTTTATTCTGTCCGCACTTTTTCTGTTCGCACTTTATTCTGTCCGTACTTTTTCTGTTCGCACTTTATTCTGTCCGTACTTTTGCTGTCCGTACTTTATTCTGTCCGTACTTTTTCTGTCGCACTTTATTCTGTCCGCACTTTTCTGTTCGCACTTTATTCTGTCCGTACTTTTTCTGTTCGCACTTTATTCTGTCCGTACTTTTTCTGTCCGCACTTTATTCTGTCCGCACTTTTTCTGTCCGCACTTTATTCTGTCCGCACTTTTTCTGTTCGCACTTTATTCTGTCCGTACTTTTTCTGTTCGCACTTTATTCTGTCCGTACTTTTTCTGTCCGCACTTTATTCTGTCCGCACTTTTTCTGTCCGCACTTTATTCTGTCCGCACTTTTTCTGTCCGCACTTTATTCTGTCCGCACTTTTTCTGTTCGCACTTTATTCTGTCCGTACTTTTTCTGTTCGCACTTTATTCTGTCCGTACTTTTTCTGTCCGCACTTTATTCTGTCCGCACTTTTTCTGTCCGCACTTTATTCTGTCCGCACTTTTTCTGTCCGCACTTTATTCTGTCCGCACTTTTTCTGTCCGCACTTTATTCTGTCCGCACTTTTTCTGTTCGCACTTTACTCTGTCCGCACTTTTTCTGTTCGCACTTTATTCTTGTCCGCACTTTTTCTGTTCGCACTTTCTTCTGTCCGTACTTTTTCTGTCCGTACTTTTTCTGTCCGCACTTTATTCTGTCCGCACTTTTTCCTGTCCGCCTTCAGATCTTAAAAACTACTGAGGAGGCTAGAGGGCTGCAAATTGGTATGTTGATCATCCACCCTCCAGTTTTCAGACATTCCAAATTGCAGCCCTCTAGCCTCAGTTTTTCTTTTATTGAAGGTTAAAGTTAGCCATAATCGTGCTTCTGGCAACGATATAGGATAGGCAACCACCGGGCCGTGGGTAAAATTTCATGGGCCGGGGCTCATACAGCATTATAACGGGACCACCGATTGATAGGTCTATTTTCGGTAGCCTTGATTATACGCAGTAGCGGCTGTACAGAAAAATCGACTACGCCGAAGAATTTTGGCGCATTTTTTACTTTTGTTTTGTTTCAGAACCCTATTTACATAGTTTTAGGTTTAAAGAAAAAAATATATTTATTTTTATTTATTTATTTATTTATTATTATTTATGTACAGAATCCTGATCTCTGGGGTCATGGTCACGTGACCTGGCGCTGGCGTTATAGAGCAGAGACAGACTCTGGTCGGTCGTTTTATTGTTGTCTTTTACACCACCTTTTTTTTCTATTTTATTTTATTTTATCGTTGATCTACTTCTTGTAGAGGAAACATGGCTCCTTTTAAAAAAGCGATACTTTACTTAGATAATTATGAATACTTGGGTGATCGAAATACATTTTTATTTTAGATATTTAATTTTTTGGCTCGTTACAAGGCGGTGATAGGCCTATAGGCCTATGAACGATAGATTTAACCAGTGAAAGTATAACAGCATAATACAAATATAGATTGCATTACTGGAAATAGTTAGAAATTCAATATTATATTTGAAGCAATTTCACGAAATCTAAAGGGACGCAATTTTGCTCATAGCAAATACTTTATGGTATCAAGTCTTATGCAGGAATCCCTCTCTCTCTCTCTCTCTCTCTCTCTCTCTCTCTCTCTCTCTCTCTCTCTCTCTCTCGTCTCTCTCTCTCTCACTGTAAGCGTAGAAGTTTTGGGGTTTAAAAAAACCTTCCTGGAGTTGATGATGTCCCGTTGACTAACCTTTAATTCCGTCCATTTATTCAGGTTGTTTTACTTAAACCCTAAATTTTCAACTCTCAAGATCAAAGGTAAGTCAAGGTCATATTAGGAGTCACAGGTTAGTATGAATAGCATTACTGGATTAGTATTTTTTTTTCATGGCATTTTAAATACTCTAAGTCTATGAATGAAGTAACGAAGCTCCTTGGAAATAGGGAATGACGAAAACTCACGCAAAGAGTGAAATTATTTATTTATACTTATAAAACTACAAGGAGAGAGTTATGTCGATGAATTATGTAAATAATATGAATAATAATTTTATTATAAAAATATAAGATGAAACAACGCGAAATCAAACGACTGACTTTTACTAAACGGAGGGTGGAAGTAGGTGCCGTGCCAGATGTACGGTGTGTCAACTTTCTCCGTAGTGTCTATAGCAACTTGCTATAGACACTACTGTGTCAGTGTGTGTGCGTGTTCGTTTACGGCTGGTCGTCTTGCTCAATCGTGTGTAAATACCGAACTTCGAAGCGTAATTCATGGCGGTGTCAGGCGGTAGTAGTTTTTTAGAATATTCGAAAAGTGCAATTTTAAAAATATCGAGTACTTCAAGATGACGTCATCATGGCCTCAGTGAAACCGGTGTTTGGTCCTACGGTGACAAAGGTAAGGATCTACTGTACAGTGAATCAACTCATTCAGCACTATTTTCCTGCTAAAAACGTTAAGTTCTGTTATTTATATTGTAAAATACAATATTAAATAAGAGAATGGTTTTGTCCTTTGGTTCAAAGACGGACTTATCCTCGGCAAAGCCAAAGCAGCCTAGGCCTGTGTGTACGAGACAAGATTGGTCGACCTTTTGGTCTGTAGGTTAATTCGGTTCCATTTTCGTATTTAAACATTACAGTTGAGGCTTTGAATTTGTAATATGTGATAGGCAGCCATTTAATTGTCGTTATTGAATAATATGAGTACGGTGTGCCCGTTGGTTTTCATGTTCATGACGCATCTTTGGCTAAGCCAAGCCCAGGTTTCAGAGACAGACCGGATTGATTGACCCCTTGGTTTGTTGGTTGAATTCAGTTCTATTATTGTGTTTAGATATTAAATTTTGAATTATATTAAATGTGCATAGACATCCATTAATTTCAGGATTGATCAATCCATTGGTTTTCTGCTTGACGACATTCCTAGGCTAAGCCAAGCCAAGGCCTATGTTTTCGAGACATGATTAGTTAACCTGTTGGTTGGTGAAGTTAGATTACGTTTCCTGGCTTACGGCGTCACTGCCCTGTAGCCTGACTTATCAAAGGCTATGATAGGCCTGCTTTGGACCTCGGGACTTTTTAACCAACCGATGTTTAGCAGGATGACTATAGTAGCTCAGCACATTTCTGTCAGATGCCATGTTTATTCTGTAAACAAGCCTTCACACTTCGTACTTTTCAGTTTCGGTTGGAGGGCGGTGAACAGGTTTAGTTTCGTATTCATGTACTATTACTTCTCTGTATAAAAGCTCACTGCATTGGCGAGAGTTTGTGGCTAGGCTACTAATAACGACAGTAAAGCTTTATTTAATAATAATAATAATAATAATAATAAAAATAATAATAATAATAATAATAATAATAATAATAATAAATAATGGAAAGAGAAACCCACAAGATTCTTGTGTATAACTTGTTTACTGATAAATATTTACATATTACTTTTGATCTCGATACCAGCCTGACTATCTCATCTCTTGAAAAAGGGTCACAGTTAGGACCTGAAAGTGCTCGAGATCAAAGTATATGTAAATATTTATCAGTAAACAAGTTATACACAAGAATCTTGTGGGTTTCTCTTTCCATCTTCAGAAGAAAACTGAAAGAAGTTTTTGTTAGGTTTAATAATAATAATAATAATAATAATAATAATAATAATAATAATAATAATAATAATAATAATAATAATGTTGTTGTATATACTGTACTGTATTTTGATGTGCCCACGGTCAAATCCACATGGATCTTGTTTGTGCCATAAACTCTAAAATGTTTAAAATTTACACGATTATTGCCGTAGAACGCTTCACTGTCACTTATATACCTCCTGGGGTATCTTTAACTCTTTAACAACTGGGGTTGAATCCCACTACATTCACCCGCAACTTTTTATTATTAAGGTTCTGCTCTTGTCTCTAAAAGGAGGTTAAGGGGGTTGGAGAAATGTGTTGCCCTGGTTTGTGGATTTGGGGTGGAGGGTGTCACAACCCCTCTCCTCGTTTTCGACAGTCTATTAGAGAGTAGAGGGAAAGAGGGGAATCTGAATAGTTGTTAGGTATTTTTATCTCGTCGAGACCAATTCCGTATATAATAGGCGTAAGGTGGTGCACGTTTAGACTAATTTCTGATGGCTTACGTCTGTTAATTCTCTCTCTCTCTCTCTCTCTCTCTCTCTCTCTCTCTCTCTCTCTCTCTCTCTCTCTCTCTCTCTCTCTCTCTCTCTCATTGTTGTCAGTCTTTCTCATAAAACATTTTGACATCATGACACATGGACCGATCACCTAACGTTTGTTGCAAGCTTCTGTTAATGCTAAATCTGTTGTATGAGGAGTAACTTTTTTTTTCACTTTTTTGGGACGAATTTGAGATACTTTTGGAATTATTTTGAGAATATTAAGGCTTTATTTTTTTTTATTTAACAGATATGGTACTAAATTTTATCATGCAATTATTTGAAGGGAGAAATAAATGGTGAACCAAAGAGAATCCATGTGTCTTAATATGGTACTAATGAGATTTCAGACTTGGTTACGAGGCTGATTTTAAATAAATTCATTAATTTTCTTAACTAAATCTTTTTTAAACTTCACTGCGAGTTTGAGGGCGATTCTGGAAATAACTTCTGATTGGTTGAAGGAATCGTATGCCTAATGAGGAAGTGAAACGACCGTTTTTTGTGAGCATGTTTTTGCCAGAATATAAAATGAGAGTGAATTCACACAGACAGCTTTGTATTCTAAGAATTGCTTTCAAGTTCTATGAAATTTATGAAATTCCGAATGATTTTAGTTGTTGGTTCTTTTCGAATACTATTTTTCAAATTAAATGAGAAATATTCAGACATTTTCCATGACAACATTTTCTTGCTTTATCGAGTAATCTGGTCGACAGTTGAATCACTTGATACAGATTCATAATCAAGGTGCAAAATTCACTTTAAATAAAGCTGGAACAAAAAAAAAAAATCACTAGTTACAAATGACAGACCAATTGGAAACATACACACACACACACACACCAATGACTTTATAATCAACGAGAAGTATGCATAACGATGACTGGTTTTGAAATACATGAACATTTACCCTCACAAAGAGAGAGAGAGAGAGAGAGAGAGAGAGAGAGAGAGAGAGAGAGAGAGAGAGAGAGGAACCCCATAAGATTGTTTACATGTTACGTTGGTTTTGCCAAAACGGCTTTCACACGATTGTGGTTCACGATCAAATTTCTCCTTATTTCCTGGTAATTTGAAATCTATCGAAACCGCAGTTGAAGCTGGACCAGAAAGAGTCAAATATTCAATATAAAACTTGACAATGCGACAAAACACTCTAAAAAAAAAAAACTTTTTGCAAGTCATTGAAAACCGAATTGCATCAAAGTTTGGGGTGAACCGTTCCGGGGGAGAGTCAGATGCAAACAGCAGCTTGCCAACGCTTCTGCGTCCTGGACTCTCTCTCTGGAAGAAGGATGAGATCCTTCAGGAACAGACTTCCTGGAAATAGGATACGCTATAT